>JAECUM010028714.1:0-14243 GCA_016617855.1 Megalonaias nervosa | reverse complement strand
GTATGATTAATCAAACATAAACATAATAACGAATTTCCAGATTGTCATTATCTTATTGTTGGTCGTGCAGGCTCTGGTAAAACAAATCTTTTGCTAAATCTCTTACTCAACGATAACTTTAACTACGATAAGGTATATATTTACACAATTAATCCGCAACAAGACAAATACGAGTTATTACTCGAATACAACGATACACTTTCTTGACGAGCTTGACGCTGGCGATATATTTATAATCAGACAACCAGAGGAATTAATCCCTGTCAACGAACTTGATTCGTCCGATCATAAAATAATTGCATTTGACGATATTCCGCTAAACAACGAGGAGATGAATAAGATTAAGTCGTATTTTTCATTATCGCGTAACACAAAATGTAATTCAATTTATCTTGCGCAAGGTTTTTATAACGTCGACAGATTTATTAGGCGAAATACGGGATGTTTTATATTATTTCCAGGGCTAGATAATGTTGATGTGAGAAATATTGCAAACGAGCAGTGTGTTGACGTAACAAAAGATAAATTTATTGAATCATATCATCAAGCAACCAAAGACAAATACAATTTCCTTTTGTTTGATAAACTAGCACGTGATCCAGCTAAAATGTTTCGTTGTTGTATCGATACTTTTCTGTAGAAAAATTTTATGTCGCGTATAAAATATAAACAATGGAAAAGCATCAACAAAAAATTGATTTACTGAAGAAATTTATTGAAACTCGATCTGCTTTTTAAAAAAAAGTAACAGAGGAACGTCAAGGACAACGTGCTGCCGAAAAAGCAACCACCAAACTTTTTAAGCCTGTTACTGAAGCAGTACTTGGCAAACAACCAGAAATATCAACATTATCTCCAGAAAAACTAAAATAAATACAAGAAAAAGGTTTGTTGGGGCAGTTAAAAGAACAAAATGGTTTGTTGGAGCAGTTAAAAGAACAACAAGAAGCACAGGCGGAGGATACAGCTAAAAATTGTTGAAACAATGGGGAGGATAAAATGCAAGAGGTAATTGATTACATTAACGCAAAACAAAAATATTGTTAATATACCTGATGAGCGTGTAGACGAATTTGCCGAAATAATTACGGGAAAAAATCCTTAAAACAAATTTGCACGTATAGCGAATGAAGATATTGCTAGCGATGATTTCAGAGATTTTATCGAACCTATTCTTGAAGAATTAAGTCTTGGTGATATTCAAAACATTATGATCATGCACAACTTATTGAAAAATGAAATAAAATTATTTAAAGAGGAAAAACTGCACACGAATTTTTTTATTGTACGATGGTGAAGATCGGTATTTGTTGGAAGGTTTTTAAAAAAAATACGAAGTGGAGTAATTGCATCAGTTGTGCTTGATGCTGTAGAAAAGCATCTAACTCGTAAACCACAGTATAAACACAAATTTTACGTCGCGCTCGGACAAACTGAAAGAAATCGTAAAAAAAAAAATAAAGTTAATGAAAGACTCGGTTTTGGTGTCCTAGTTTTTAAATCAAACGCAGAAATGGTTGACCGACTCATTTTGTTGATATTATCAAAAGAAGCGGGTAATACAGGTACAGAAATCGACAGCGAGATCGTGGACATATTAGATCATCTTAGATCTAACAAATTACTGACATCAGGCGAATACGAAATTTTACATAACGATCTTATATAAATGTCGACAACACTATTACTTGACTCGTCACAAACAACAAGAAACAGCGCAAATTTTTCTGTCTACTATAATTCGCCAATAATACTGGATCCCGGTAAACAGTACGAAATAGAATTAATTTCCGCTACGATATGGCATTCTATGGAAAATGTAAAAAACAAACGTCAATGACGACTTTACATTTAATTCTGGTGCTTGGGTGAGAGTCAAAATACCACAAGGAGCATATAATGTAACTGATCTCAACAAAACAATTAAAGAACTAATGGGCACAGAGGCAGACAATTTTGAGTTAACTCCAAACTATAATACGCTAAAAAATAATTTGATAATCGATTTTTCACCAGCTACTAGTATCGCATCATTGTTAGGTTTTAAAAATCAACAATACGGCAGAGTGGCAGAACAAAGTATATCGTATGACGGAGATCTACCGGTTAATATAACAGAAGTAAATACAGTTTTGATTAATTGTTCTATTGCACTGGGATCTTATTCGGCGTTAGGGAGTCGCGGGTAAACAATCTATAGTTTTTCGCCATATGTTCCGCCTGGTTCACTGATGCAAATTACTCCTCGACAAATAGTATACTATCCGATTACTCCTGAAAATCAGATCACGGACATAACAATGCTGCTAACAGATCAATCAGGACGACAAATATATCTTAACAACGAAATTGTCACGTATTATTTACACTTACGCGCGACGTAAATTTTGTAAACTTAATTTAATAACAACAATGAAATAAAAAAGTTTATCGAAGAAAAATTGTAGGTGGATTTTTTTGGAAATATATTTACAAACGTGATCGAGAATATCCCAGGAATTGCGCGTAAAGTAGCACCAATTGCACTTGACGTAGGTAAAGCTTTTGCGACGGGAACCGCATCCGCAGCAGGCACTGCAGTAGTACAAAAGATTGCTGATAAAATCAAAGGCAGCCCACCGCCGTCAAACGCAGAAATAAAACGAGCAATATCAGATATTGCACCAACAGCGAAAACAAAACGAGCTATGATAGCTACAACAAAAAACTTACTATCACCATGTGGTGAAGAGGTGGTTCGTGAACTTGTAAATAAAACAAGAATAACTCCTGCTGCTTTCTAGTCAAATTTTGTGTAGACTATAGAATAAATAATGTCAGTTACAAATTATCTTGATCTTGCCGAAGAATATGATACCGACGACACAGTAACAGAATTTGAGTATATTGAGTATCTCGAAGAAAACTCAAACGAACCAAATAAAGCTGGCGTCAGAACTTTTAACACGCGAGACGAAGACGTGTTTATGTTGCCACATAAGGCGGTGTTGGAAGTGCGTGGTCAATTACTACCAACTGCGGGCGGTAATTTTGCAGCTGGTACAGAAATTGCACTTGTCAATAACGGTTGGAGTTTATTTAAAAGTGCACGATACCAACTGGCTGGTCAGACCGTAGAAGATATTTCAATGCACTTGCCCATAGCAAGTACAAAACTGAATATCGTCTCGTTCAGCGATGATTACTCGAGATCGGTGGCCGCAAATATGATGTGGTGTAAAGATCCTCATTTGGGGCAGCCGTTTCAAGCGAATTTCGTACTGGTGCTGACGCTGCCGCTGCAAATAACAATAATCTAATCGCCAATCCAGCTGGTAATGCAGCTGGTGATATCGGAGACGCAATAAAATTAGCTGCCACAAATATACGACAACAACAATATAACGAAGGATATACCAAACGAAAAGCATTTGCTGCATGGATGACTGTCCAAGTTTAATATAACAAACAAGTATAAATAATGAAAACGGAATACACAACCAGAGAAATATACCTAACTCCCGGCCAAATTAAAAAATTATCAGCGGCAGTTGCCAAACGTAATTCTGTCTCCGTAATGATATCCACAAAGACGGGCGCCACCGCAGTAAAAGTAATGTTAACTCAAAACCAGAGCAAGAGGCTAGATCAGGGAAAACCCTTTATTCTCAAACTATCTGTTGCACAAATAACAGCGATGGCAAAACACGTCGGATTTAATGGACCAGCATTTTCTGTAATTTTACCAAAGATTCTACCGGTATTAGGAACACTGGGACTTGCAGCAGCGTCCGGGGCAGTATCGGAGCAATTAAAAAAGCGGTATCTGGAGACGGTGATGGAATCAAACAAATTTTATATAACAATAAATAATATAATATCAGCTAAAAAGAAATCGTCAGCGAAGAAATTGCCAGTAACAAAATCTAAAAAACAGAAGTCGCCAGGAAAAACAAAACAAGGAGGAATTATTCCTTTCGCTCCGCTGCTAGCAGGGTTAGCAGGCAGTCTAATTCCAAACCTGCTAGGGATAGGGCGTAGAATGACTCTACCAGGCACCAGACGCCGTTGACGTCAGTGACGAAGTCACCGCCGTTGACTAATTTCGATATAATTGAAAAATTGAATGACGTTGTCGGATTTCGTGGAGTATATTCCAAAGACGAATTAGATAATGAACCAGCAGTTGGTTCGTGTGTTGTAAATATACAAAATTACAATGATGGATCCGGCACTCACTGGGTTGCTGTTTACGATAATAATTATTTTGATTCGTTCGGAATTCCTCCGAGTGATCTTATAAAAAAAATATATTTTTAAAAAATTTATGAAATAAATTACTCATCTAATCAACTACAGCCGGTTGGAACATCAGCTTGTGGCTATTATTGTATTATGTTTATCCGACAGATGTCCCAGCATAAGTTTTATTTTTTAAAATTTATTTTACAGTTTGACAATCAACTTTCCTACGTTAATGATGAGATTGCAATGAATTTGATCTAAACTAAGGAATATGTCAACATACTGTCTGAAATGTAAACTAAAACAACAAATAAAGATGAGACAACGGAAGAAACAAAAAAAATAAATGATAATAGAACAATGTTAAAAAGCATTTGCGCTGTTTGCGGTAGAAAAAAGTATGATTTTAAAGAAATTATACGGAGCTGGAATGTGCCCTGAGAAGGTTATTTTAGTAGATAATTAATTGACGAAGGTAAACATTTTTGTCGACGAATAAAAAATAAATTGAAATGTAATTGTAATTGTGATAAAGATCTTTGTATAGAACAAGATAAAATTGTTACATACTGTCAGTCATGCAATCGACGTGAGGTAATTAGCAGCGGCATTGACATCCACAAATTTATTGGAAAATTACCGAAACCAAAAGGAGGATGGACATTGCCTGGCCACAAATATACTGGGCCGTACAATCCACTAAATAAACAACTTGACGGGGACGATAATCCGCTGCCCGGACAAGAGCCTTATAATCAAGCTGATGCAATAGCAATGAGTCATGATATTTGTTATCGTGATATAGAACATCCTGATAACACTCTATCAAAATCAGACTGTGATAAGGTAATGCTAGACGAGCTTAAAGATATGAAACCTGTAAATATGAGAGAACGATTTGATACAAGGTTAGTTCAAACAATGATAGGAACAAAATATAAGTTAGGTCTTGGGAAAGAATTAAATGATGATCTGGCATCAGAGCTACATAAACCTTAAAAAAAGTTTCCGCGACGTAAAGTTGTCGCAAATGCCGTTGACGATATCTGGGCAATAGATTTAGTTGATGTGTCAGGCCTCAGTAAGTTTAACGTTGGCGCTGATGGCGCTCCAAAGAAATATCTTTTTAACGTCATAGATGTTTTTAGTAAATACGCGTTTAGTGTGCCTGTTTCGGATAAAACTGGAACATCAATAACTGACGCGTTAAAACAGGTCATCGTTAGTACGGAAAGAAAACCAAACAAAATTTGGACCGATCATGGAGCAGAGTTTTTTAATAAAAAATTCGAACAGTTTCTGGAACAAAATAACATTAAAAAGTATGTTACAGGAAACGAAGGAAAAAGTGTCGTCGTCGAGCGATTTAATCGCACACTAAACGAGCTGATACATAAACATTTGACAGCTAAAGATATAAATAAATTTATCGACAATCTACAGCAGATTGTTGATGAATACAATAACACAAAGCACATATCGATAAAAATGTCACCAAATGATGCAATTAAAAATCCGATTCTTGCAAACGAAAACATGTATCGCAGACATAAATTTAAAGTTGGTGATCGAGTTAGAATTTCTCTGACAAAAAAAAACATTTGAAAAACGATTTACCCCAAACCGGAGTGAAGAAGTATTTGTTGTTGATAAAGTTTTACTGACAATACCTGTAACATATGCGCTAAAGGATTTATTGGGTGAGCCAATAACCGGTAGTTTTTATGAGCAGGAACTGCAGAAAACTGAACAAGATGTTTTCGTGATTGAAAAAGTTATCAGGAAAAAAAGGTGATAAAAGCCTTCTCAAGTGGAGAGGATACAGCGATAAATTTAACAGCTGGGTTCCAACTAAATCTATATTGAAATAATATTGTTATAAATTTCCTCGTACTTACGTTTGACAGATTTACATCTTACAGGTTTACATAACGATATTAGATATTGTCTGCAATCGTCAGAGATCATCATTAGGTTAAAGATCTTGACAAATATAAAGTCGAATTTTATATTTTTCTGTCGGTCTGGAATTTTAATGTTCAAAGAGGGTTTTATCAGCCGCCAAAAAGACTGATTTTCATCTACTGAAAAATTAAATTTCTAGATTTTCTTTGTGATATGATATTTAGCATCATATCGCGCAGTTGTCGGTCTGCTGTAATTTTTTTTATCAATCACGCCAACAATTTTGTCGTGTTCGTCGTCGTTGTTAAATAAAATGTCATCATCGGTATAACCAACAGAGTTGTGTTTATCGTCTGCGATTATTTCAGCAAGTCGTTTCATCAAGTCCACATTATAATATATTTTTATCTAATTTACAATAACAAGATGACTAACGAGATAAGATATCATCAAAAAGTTGATATATTAAATTACAGAGAATTAGCCGAAGCAGTGCGAAAATGTTTGTCGGGATATAGTTCTTATTCTGTCAATGTTAATGTGATGCAAGGTGATTCTAATAAAATTCTGCTAACAGCGGCAGAAAAAAATAAACTTAATGACAGCGCAGTAATGACGCTAAAATTTAACAAAGATGATGTTTTAATGTTTGCTCACAATTGCCTAACTAAAAACGAGCTGGAAAATATAATTAATTGTCGTATTTGAAGATGATTCTGTCAAATGTCGATTGTGATATTGCTGATTTTGGTCTGCCATCTGCAACATATTTTATTGTTCTAGGATTTATCTTATAATATCGAGCAGCAGCTGTTATTGAAGGAAATACTAGTTTTGCTCCGTGTTCTAAATTTATTGAAACAATAGTATTTTAGGATTTTTAAAATTACAACCACCACCTCGTCCTCGCCTGGTATTTTCTTGTTGAGTAACAAGATCAAGGTTTTCTAGACGATTGTCTATTTTAATACTGTTGATGTGGTCTATTACTAAACCATTAGGCATAAGTCCGTTAAACGTTTCATAAACAAATCTATGGCTATAATAACCAACAAAATCTGTTTTTGTTCCTCTAACAACCACAAACAAGTAACCACATTTTCGCAAATTACCTAGCACTTTTTTCGTTCGGATATTTCGAATGATTCCTCGATTATTCGCCTCATAAAAATCAAACACACGGTGAGGTTGAGAGTCACTTTGTAAAGACAAGTTTTCAATATTATCATCCTTAATCGAGTTATTTATTATAAAAAGTCTTTGTCCTTCTGGAATTTCATCGCAAAATAATGTATAAATAAAATCTTTTCTAAACATTTCAACTCTCTCGGTATCTCCTTCCGATTTTACGCTAATCTTATAACCAGCTGGTGTTGATTTACCAAACGGTTTTCCGTACTTGACGTGAATCACTGAACCTAACATATTTCCCGCATACAAGTTGTACTTCGGATGAACATGATATTCTTCCTGTTCCTCTGCCGTCAGTCTTATGTAACTCAAATTTTGTGTCATTATACCTTAAACAATTTATATCTCTAATTGATTTTTCAACTAGCAATATCAATTAAATATATAAAATGTTATATAACAATGCTGGAATTGCGAGATATAACCAAACAAAAGCCTTATAGGAAAACCTACAAAAATAGCTACCGCTTTTGCAGGATTTGATAACAGTTATAAATTTGATAATCAAAATATTTTAGCAAATTTTAATTCTACAAATTTGTTTCATCTTCTACATCCGACTGTAACGCGAGAACTTGCAGTACATAAAAGTATCAAACTAATAGTACAGTATCATGTTATTTTATCAAAGTTACATGCATCTCAAAAAGATACAGAGATTGCCGAACCATATTTAACAGCTAAATCACGAAAAATATTAGCTGGAACAAATATTTCCTCAGTTGCCGATGAAATACATCAGGAAATAAATAAAAAATTGGAAGAATTTACTGCATCAGGATCAGGTTGGAAATTTGAGGTGATGGAGGAACTTTTATTTCACGCAGCGAGATATAACGTACTTCGCGGTAACTCTTACGTTGACCTGCCTCAAAAGATTAAAAACCAAAAATTTTGCATAAACGTAAAGAACTCTGATAACAAGTGTTTCCAATGGGCTATTCTCTCTGCGAAGTTTCCAGCAGAAAAAAATGCTGATCGCGTCGACAAGTATATTAGTCACGTATCAAAATTAAATTTTAATGGCATTAACTTTCCAGTTGCAGAAAATCAAATACCAAAGTTTGAGGGACAAAGTGGTGTTTCAGTTAATGTGTTTGGTCTTGACGAGCGTGAAAATGTTTATTCCAGATACATCTCAAAAAAAGCTACACAAAACACAATAAACTTGCTGTTTTATAAAGGACATTACGTTTGGACAAAAAACTTTAATGGCTTAGTTGGCAACAATATAATAAAGATAAAAATAAGAAATATATTTGTTATCGTTGTTTACAAGGTTTTTCTAAGGATGAAAAACTGCAAGATCATGTTAAATACTGTGTTAATGTTCAAAAAATAACAATGCCAACAGAGAAAGAAAAAGTTTTAAAATTTAAAAATTATAATCATAAATTAAGTATTCCGTTTGTTATTTATGCTGACTTCGAGTGTTTACTTGTCCCTGTGGCAGGCGCAGAAAATGATCCAAATAAATCAAGCACCAGAAAAATACAACATGTTCCCTGTGGAGCAGCTTATAAAGTAGTTTGTTGCGCTAACGGTAATTTTTCAAGTCCAATAAAATTGTACAGAGGTAAAAATCCTGCCGTGTGGTTACTAAAAAATTTAATAGATGATGTTCATAAAATTTTCAACAGATTATTTAAAACAGCTCCAATAAAAATAACACCAAAATAACAACTGATTTTGACAAGGCAGTTAATTGTAATATCTGCGAGAAACCTATGTCAGGCGATAAAGTGCGCGATCACTGTCATCTAATCGGCCAATATCGTGGAGCCGCACATAATAATTGTAATTTGAAATTTCATGCGCCAGATGTTATTCCTGTCGTTTTACATAATTTTCGTGGTTATGATAGTCATATCATTGTCGAAGCATTTGGCGATGAGGAAATTGAATCTAAACTAAAAATAAATAATGTAATAAAATGTATTCCAAACATTTTGAAAAGTATATGTCAGTTACGCTTGGCAAATTACCTTTCATCGAAGTTGATCTCGATTATCCCCGACAACTTCATGATCTACATAACGACTATCCGTTTTGTGCAGTCAATGATGGTCGATTACAGTTTATTATCAGCAAACCGCTTATTATCAACATAACCTTTAACACTTGTAATGCTCGACATGGATTAGTTTTCGCCCTGCAGAGTTCTTGTCGAACGCACTGTGCACGTGAGAAAAGACGCGTTACCTGACATCATCCGACGGCCGACGTAAAACTTCAGTAAGGTTCAGTGAAAAAATCATTTGTTTCAGACAAATATTGAAACCGATATGAAGTTCGTTGTTTTCTGTCATGTTACGTAGCATGTCGTCAGAAGACCTATGCACCGATAGATGTTTACCAGTGAGTTTATAGGAGATTGTCTTCGTTGAAATGCAATTTAAAGTTCTAGTGATAAAACCAATTATTCGTATAATTCCAGCAGATTTCCCTGTCATTTTCCCTCATCCTATTACCATATATATCATATAACTGAAAGAAAACTTGTAACTACTCAAGAAAATCGCAGTTATCCCGCCATCTCGCGTTTTTGTTTAAACAAAGTCACGTGATCGAGGTTAACGTGTAGTCTATAATTATTGTAAAGGGAAATTAGGTCAGCTTTCCCAATTTGCAGGATTTCACCATTATTTTGAGTTCGTCGCCTACGAAACCAGTAATTGTCTGTACACGGCGACATTTTCAGTCCATTTTGGCTATGGTTCCGTATAAGAGCTTCCACTTTGCACAAGAATAAAAATTAAAGATAATTATCCCACTGCTTTTCCCAACTGGTAATCTTTGTTATGAGAAAGGGAATGTGTACATTCTATGGTAATTTTAAGGAACATATCATTTTTTTTAATTTTCTGATCTGGTTTCAGTATTAGAGTAAACAGCAAGGCCTACTTATAAAGCGTATGTCATAAGAGGGCTGCTAGCTCTGCATGACTATTTTTACGTCCTGAACTTCAGAGATAAATTATAAAAAAGAAGCTAATGCAGTTGTTTTAGTTTTATGATATTTGAAAGTTCACTTTTAGAAAAATAGTACCGAGTGAAAATTCATTTCTGTATTTGAAGGACAGACAAATGAGTGTAGTTGTTGATATTTCCAGTACATTTCCTCAGGTTACAAAAGTAATCATTTCATCAGCTGTCTGCGTCAGACATCGCATGATTTTCTTAATAGTGATAAAACCTATATGTCAATCCAATTAGATGAAAGACAGGTAGATGATTGTTAACTTTCTCTACATTGTTAAAATTCTAGTGCAAACAGCTTTGTACTGTGCAAAAATTTTCAACGGTGCTCCGGTTGTGGTCCGAAAAACACCGGAGCGGAGCATTTGCGGTTGAAAGTGCCTCGAGGTTTTACTAGTTGTTATATAGTTTGGACTAATTTATTTATAACTTGATTTCATATGAAAAAGGAAACTTCCTAGCAATATCTGAGAGTATCTTGATGTCTTGGCAGTATCTAGAAATATCTTGATGTCTTAGCATTATCTTCGAGTATTTAGTTGCCTTAGCAGTATCTCGGACTATTTGGAAGCCCTAGCAGTATCTTGAAGTCTTAATGTTTTAGCATTACATAGGAGTATTTTAATTTGCTAACAGTATCTCGGATTAGTTTTATGTCTTAGCAGTATCTTGAAGTATCTTGATGCCTTAGCCGAGTATTGAATTGTCTTAGCATTATCTCGGAGTATTTTATTGTCTTAACGTTATCTCGAAGTATCTTGATTTCTAAGCATTATCTCGGAGTATTTTAATGTCTTAACATTATCTTGAAGTATATTGATGTCTTAAAAGTATCTCGAAGTATTGTGATACTATTTTGAGATGAAATAACCAATCATCTAAAGATATCTTGGAAAAACAGTTGGTTTCCAAGATCTGAAAGCTTTATAAGCCTGTTAAAACATCAGGATAGTTCCATATACCGTTCCTTGTGTATCTGCATACTCGAAATTTATCATTATTTATCTTACAGTGTAACATCGTTCTTCTGTGTGACCTTTTGACAATTCCAAACTGAACTTTATGTCAACAATGAATTGCTAAACCAACGGATCAGCGACAGACCAGATTTCACTTTGTGAAGTCACATTTATGTTCCTTGTGAAGTCACATTTATGTCCCTTGTGAAGCCACATTTATGTCCCTTGTGAAGCCACATTTATGTCCCTTGTGAAGTCACATTTATGTCCCTTGTGAAGTCATAGTTATGTCCCTTGCGAAGTTACATTTATGTCCCTCACGACAATATTCGTAGCCAGACAATTGAAAGTAATGTTTGAAATTAATCCGCCATATCTTTAAAAAGCTCGTTGTCTTTGTTTAAAATAAAATGTTGGTATATATTTTCACTTACTTAATGTAAAAAGTAACCTATGAAATTAAGAGTTCACTTTCCTTTAAGCCGTAATCAGACATTGCAACACTGCATCAATTCACATAGTATTGTAGGGGGAATGTATAGCCTCACTGCAAACCGTTTTTCTCATATTATAAATTACAAATCATAATAATATCAGTTATGCTATTTAAGTGAGTGCTCTGGAGTTAAAATACGAACAGTGAACAATTATCATCTTTGCATGGCATTTAGATACGAAGGCAAGTATTTCTTCCCTGAGATGTGTTATAAAATAAGCAAGGGACGGTTCCCCTTGAACAAGGTCATTTTAATCGACACTGGGTTTTTCGACATCATGTGTAGCGAAAAGAGCCCAAGTTTTGTATTATGAGACATAAAACCTGGTTTCGACGGGTACATTATACAGAAAACAGAATATACATTAAGAAAAACGGAGGCGACCAGTAGGTTACTGTTTTTGTGAATTATTACGGAATCTGAATAGATCATTACAAAATTATTAGTAAATCATGTATTTGGGGTAGCATTTGCAAACATATAATCCGGATCAGACTGTTTTGAAATATTTCACAGCAAGACCACTGATGTTGTATTCTTTGTTTTTCGTCAGGCACAGCATTCAAATGATACAAGCCAACCGCGAATGAAATGCACAGAGCGACATAAAATTCCATTTATTAAAGAGATTTAAATAAATGGAAAGTAAAGTACGAAAGGAGATACACAAAGCCGAGAATATCATGCGATATAATGAGTAAGGATACAACAAGTACATGATTTACATTTCTATTACTGGTCATAAATCAAGAGATGAAAGCAATTAAACAACCAGAAAAGCAGAATTGTGTATATGCAGTGCAGTGATTAACTTGAGCTAGAACCACGACAGGAAAAATGATATTTTTATTTCTCGATTTATTCAATCAGAGTGACTAAACGTACTGGGAGAGAAATAAAACACGTCTATGGCTTATTGCATAATGAGGTCTCACTCTTTTGAGTGATTCAGTTTTGTGAATTCGATGCGTACATAATGGCTGTATAATGGAATTAAGTACGCAGCGTCTCATTCTACAGTTATATGCCAGCTTTACAAGAGAGAGAGAGAGAGAGAGAGAGAGAGAGAGAGAGAGAGAGAGAGAGAGAGAGAGAGAGAAATCGGGATTTATTTAAAATTTGTTCCTTGAACAAGCAGAGTTGAAAACATTTATTCTACAGAATGTATCGGATTATGCGAAATTATTCAAGGACTTCTATGATATTCCACTTTCGTGGAGTTTACCTTGAAGTAAAAGCTTTGGGATTTAGAACTGTTATTCTTAAGTTGTGCTAGCGTAGCACATACGAACATCAGAACCTTCATTCGGAATACCTTTGGATAGTTTCCAAATTGATGTGAAATTGATAGTATATTTCAGGATAATATTCTAGGAATTCTTACATTTTAAGATATTTTTAATTCCTTCACTTTCTTTGACTTTATATTTTAGGAAATTAATCTATAGTTTGGAAATTGAATGTTTGTTGCGTTTAACCTTGTAAATATATGGTGACGGGATATTTCACAAGTGAGATACTGCAAATATGAAATGGAATACAATAACGACATGTCGATGACATGTTACAACATAATTGCAAATTTAAAGGAGACCAGAAATCAATGGAAATATAAAATAATAATAAAAGCACTATAGAAGAAAACCTTATTCTGAAGTATCATCTGCGACCGTAATGTCTGTATTTAAATATTGGCATATCTTCAAGGCGCTGAATTTCCGTGACCTCGTAATTTTCGCGCCTATTCGGTTACTTTCGTGATGTGACGTCATAGTAGCGACTCCAGCATCCCGACTGGCAGTTGCCGGCGTAAATGACAATGCCGTTTTGCGTTGCGTACGGGTGTAAAGGCACATTAAGAAAAGGCTGTGGACAATTTTTTTTTTCTTTTCCAAAAGATAAAGACATAATGAAAGTATGGATACATTATTGCAAGAGAGTCGGTTTCAAACACCATACAGCACTCTGTGCTCATTACATTTCTCAAAAGAATGTTACGAGAGGGATCCTAAGAATATGGCCACTATAGGATACGCAAATGCTAGGCCTAGATTAAAAGTTGGCACTGTTCCAGACATACCATTGGATATTTTAAATCCTGGGAAAAGTGTTAAACATGTGAGTTACGAAAATAGGCAGAAGGCCGAGTAAGTGACCACAAAATGCAACAATCAATTCACAGATCTTTTATCTACACCAGCAGTGCTAAAAAATTCGATAGCCCGACACCCGGGGTCCCTCTAATTTTAGTTCGGGCCAGACCGGTATTCAAAGTGAGGTTCCCGTCGGGATTGTCGGAAAAAATTGTTTGTCTGAGGAAATGAGTCAATGTATTTTCAAGATGTTGACATCCATGCCATAACAGGGCACAATCTAAATCAAATCACCGCTGTCCTAAGTGAAATTGAGATCTGATTTTAATGAAATGGAAGCTTTGCTAAAAATAAGATTCTAAACCCCTGACACGGTCGTGTTTCGAGAAAACAAT
>JAECUM010028712.1:0-14590 GCA_016617855.1 Megalonaias nervosa | reverse complement strand
CCCCCCACACACATTGATACTGGTATGTAAGTTAATGTCTTCATTTGCGATGCCGGCCTTTGGATTTAAAATTAATTTTATTGTCACTTTCATGAAGCTATAATACAGCCTTAGGATATGCTAATTACGCACTATACTTCTAACTTATAACATTCAACCAATACGTCTTGGCAAGTCTTCTATTTATGTAGCTTTCCAACATTATCTCTGGGGGCTTATGTGTTGTTCCCACGTTTTTTTACGCCGGAAGTTCAACTGTCTCAAAATTTTGAATAGAGTTTAAATTCCATTGACTTATAATGCGTCCACGAGCCTCTGAAATGATTTAAGTCTCCTGCCAGTCAACAACAATATACAATATTTCAAGGTCAAAACCGAATATACTACTCGTATTCTTCCTTGGTACTGGCTTTTATAAATGATAATGATAAAATGTTTATCCTAATGATATGATCTAACGTGTCAGCTCAGTTTAAACTTAACATCTTTAATCCGAACTGAATTATCAGCAAATAATTTCCACACAGCCTGTTAAGGCCAGCAAGTAGAAAAAAGCAACGTTTCTTTTAAAGGGAGAGCACCCAAGTATATAGGAAACATGAAAGAATCAGGAGACAGTATTTATATTTCTATAGTTAAACAGGCAATCTTATCTTGAAAATTTAAAAAAAAAATAAGCCTTGCTATGAATTCTCGTTCGGTGTAAACTGGAAATATACCGAGCCTTTAATAGGATTATTAATGTTTGTATACGACTTACATCTCAAAACTCTCCATTTTCTGAAGAAAATAAAAAACAAAATACATGTAAACATAGTCTACGTACAGCACTCATATATTACTTTTCTATACAATAATCCTGATTTGTCACCTACTTTTATTTCTTTATCAATAATAATCCATATGAATTTTTCTTTCTTTTTATTAAAATGGTCTCTGGCAAAAGTTTCACTAGATTGTGTCACACTTTAATAAGGAACATTTAATTTCAGCGTATGCTTAGAACAAGCTGATTTAATAGAAAGATAATATCCGTGCACTTTTAGATTGTTTCCGGGAATCGAACCTGAATGAGATAAAGATAATTCCAGTAAAACAAAAGTGATATTGTACTTGTGGCATTGACAATTCCTGAGCAGGAAAGAAAACATCACAAAACTACTACTACCCTGTTTGATGAAAAGTAGTAATTCAATATTGTTTCTATTGAAAGTAACTATTTTTATAAATATTCCTTTGAGAAAAAGTTCCAAATCAAGGACTTTTTTAACCAAACATATCAAATGGAAACGTTCCGCATTATACTCATAGTTGTAACTGTCCAACAATTCGCCTCCTTGTCTGATGGATTCAACAGAACATGCACGTAGGAAATAAATATATTTGGTGGGCATTAGGTACCTGAACTTAAGGTAAGACCACTATCAAAGTTGTTGGAGTTTTTTATACCTGGATGTTAAAAACAATCCTGAAGCAAACATGCTCATAATTTGCCCCGTGATTTTGTTATGAATATCTATATTATGTGTATTATTTTCATAATAATAGTTTTTGTAAGGGTTATTTAGCTAATAACATTTTTAATGTTAGTATCCGATGACTGTAGTTTGCACTCTAAAGAAGAGTCATGTATCAAGAGCGTTGATTCATTCATAAAGTTCCAAGGTTAAGACGTACTATGCGTACAAGTAAAACTCACGTGATCCAGAAAAGACATGAGTTCTAGTGAAAGGCAAAGCTGACCTAATCTATGATTAGTCGGTGTTAGAACAGCTGATCTGTTTAATAAAGTGATTTCGAAATAACGAGATGATTAACTCAAGCCTCTTAGTGTATTCTCTCTAATACATATTGGAATTCTATGCAACAGAATTATTAATAAAGTTAGCCATTCTTCGTATTACTATCAGTCTTCAAAGAGTTATATTGAGAGGACTGATTCATTTATTTACTTTAATTATTCTTTGAAATTACAGTGTTCTAATATTTATTTAAAGACTATTCGGATGTATAATAGCTGTACAGAATAATCGTGAATTCCTTGTAAAGACATTTTAGAATTATAACATAGTGATTCTTCTGTATTGTTGATACATCGTTACAATAAGAAAATCATTTGAGTACCTTTGTAACTCATCAGGATTACTAGAAACTTTTAAATTGAAAGAATACTTAGGAATTTAACAACTCATTCACCATACTGTAGGTTATTTTAATTTTTTCACTTTGCATTTTATGGAAATGAATTATATTTTTAACTATACATTAATTGCTGGTTTTACTCTTTCTTGTTGCATATTTTAAGATCATAGAGTCATAACAATTTAAAAACTCTTAAATTACTTTTATGTCTTTCACACCTCATGGGGTAATGAGGACCGAATTTGGTCTCACATTCGTTCCTGTATGGATTTTGTATTTCAAGCGGATGCGATTTAATGAACAGTAATAAATCCGATTAATGCCACAGAAAACAGTTGAAAATGACATAATCTTAGAATGTTACGGCAGTGTCAAGGTAACCATAAATATCCCACAACTTCAGGAAGTTCATAAATTAACCGTTGAAAAATGGAAATACCTTTGGAAACACGATTTCCTATTTTGATATATCCCATTTATTTCTATGGCAATTATTATGTTATTAGAAACACACAATGTAATTGTATACTATGTTAGTATGAGAGAGAGAGAGAGAGAGAGATTTCTCTGCTAAGAAGGTAACCAAGTTTACGCATATTGGAAGTTACGTTAACCGTATGGAAACTTCTTAAAATGATTTTTTTCTTTATTTAATTTATTAGGTCTAAATATTTCTTTATATAATGCTTTAAAATTAACAACAGACACACAGCAACAGATGCCATTTGTTAAAACTTAATAACTGTTCTCTTTAAACTCCGAGAGATGTTTCATATTGACTTATTTTAAAGATATTTATCAGACCCTCATATCCGGTACCTGGAAAGAAATTATATTCAACAGGCATGCATATCTCCTACATAAACCACCGAATAAATCACATACAATTCTGATCAAAATGACCTCGAGACACTCCTACGCATGTTCTTCTGCCCCCAGTTTAGCGGTCTGCATAACTGTGGTTTTCAAGCCGGTAAATTAAAGTCTTCACTCAGAAACTTTAGTTACTATAAGTCTCTGTGATTTTATTTATTTCAAATCCGGTCTTGAATTATGTACAATTTTCTTTACAGTAATATGCACAAAGGCAGTAAATGAGAGTACGCCAGGAGTTCTACTTTGCAAAGATGGTGATGATGATGATGATGATGATGATGATGATGATGATGATGATGACGACGATGATGATGATGATGATGACGACGACGACGACGACAACGACGACGACGATGATGATGGGCAAGTAGAGAAATTATTATTCCCCAGCATTGTATTGTATAGACTAATCTGAGCGCCAAAACATAATCTGTACGAGGGAAAGAAATATCCTAAATAAATGGTTCTAATCAAATGAAAGGGAAAGAAGTATCCTAAATAAATGGTCCTAATAAAATGAAAGGAAAAGAAGTATCTTAAGGAAAATGGCCCGATTAAAATGAGGGGAAAGAATTATCCCAATGAAATGGTCCTAATCAAATGAAACCGAAAGAAGTATCCTAATGAAATGGTCCCATTCAATTGTGAGATTTTTATATCTTATAAATCTCTGCCAAACGAGATGTGAATTTTAAAAACATTAAACACGTGTATGAGAGCAAATTAGAATAAAAAGCGTCAGAAACCTGCTGCATTTTAATGCAACGTGGATTGGAAACAGCCTGTTGCGAGCTGATCTGGCAAACTGTTTCATTTCCGAAATCTTGATTAAGAGAAACACAGATTCTCGTTCACTCTTGTGTTGCTACTTTAAACTCACAATGCCAGTACGTGAATATGGATAACACCGTTTGAAAAGCCGATTACGTGATTACGTTATGAATCATGGACATTTTACCACAGTCAAGCCTTGAGTTTTCTTCTTCTGTTATAGCCAAGTGTGCTTTGGTGTTACTGTACAGTTTGTTTCTTGAATTATCATCGAACTAAGACCCACTGCAGCTAAATGAGAATAATTCCATATAAAAGATACCAATAAAAAATAACCAAATATTTGTGCAGATGACATGCTTATCACAATGTAGTTAAGGTATTTATGTTAATTTCTTGCACAATTGATAGCGTTACTCAATCCCTCTTTTTAACGGTCAGTTTTGACCGTAAAGAGCTATTTTTAATATTTTCCTGTTACGAGACAGCTCAAACAATGAGCATGAATGGACCTTATACATGTTTAAAGTTCACTGGTATTACAACAAATTGGCATGGTTCTAACTACCCCGTAACCATCTCGATTTTTTAAAAATATATTTACCGCTGTAGCAGACATACACAAATACGTAGACCAAGTGGGTTGTCCATTTGCAGCAGAAGTTACGCATTTGATTTCCAGTGCTAGTCTAAGTGTGACAGGCAGATTCACCCAATAAGTCCACCCATTTTCAAGCGTACCTTAATGAAATTATAAACCATACTGTAGGTTTAGATTATGTATTAATTGACGAACGCATGGTTCAGGCTTTTTAGATTCATTCCATCTATCTTAAAATGGGAGTGGCAGTTTCAATTACGAAACTATCTAGTGAGAACTTAAACTAAAACGGCAACTGTCAATACCACTCCAAGACTACACATTTTCAGGCATCGGATTCGTGGCTATATTTTATAATGCAAGTCTAATGAAATTTTCATAGGTCATTCACCAGGTTTGGTGTTAGTCCAAACTAAGTACATTTATCCTTATCTAGGAGTCAAACCATTCAACGAAAGAAACTGTGTATAGTATAGTGTAGTATAGTATAGTATAGTATAGTATAGTATGGTATAGTAGTATAATATGAGAGAGAGAGAGAGAGAGAGAGAGAGAGAGAGAGAGAGAGAGAGAGAGAGAGAGAGAAACAGTATCGTAAGATCTCAATTAAGAGTAGTGTTTTTTATCATCTCGTGCTTGTATCCAATTTATGTTTATTTTCCAACAAACTTTAAGTGCTACCAGGTGGTCTGTATCAAGAAATTAACAGTGCATGTAAAGGTCGCTTATTTTCGTTGCACTGACTTCACGGCCTCCATCCACGTCCTTACTAGCAGTTAAAGATGAGGGATGTTGTTGACCTCTTCTGCATCTAACATCATTCCTCCTTGCTTATTTATGGTTGTTCGTGGTGTTATTATCCTAACGTCTGCTGTGTTCGACATGGTTGGGAAGCAAGCCTTTCGGCTATAATGCGGAGTTTCAGTTTCATTACCGTAAATATATTGAGAGGTATGCAGCAGTTCAAAGAGTGTACATGAAGATGTCTACGCCATTCAAAATATTTGTGCATGTTCTACATAATAAAGCATTCCAGATACTACGTTAATAATGCTGGTAAATTAAAGGTTAACACTTACATATAAAATAAAATCTCTGAAAATGTAAGCTGCATTCTTTTTTTTTTTTTGCTATGTTGCTCTGAAAACATGCAAAAATATTTTGTATTGTATGATATATATTACCATACGCTAAAGATTGAAATTATTACAGTTTATGCGATGAAAAATCGGATATGAATTCAAGGGAAAATCTTTCCTTCAGTGAACATTATAAAGAAACAAAATCAAAGACATAAAATCTGTGGAAATGGACGGGTTTACTATCGTAGATTTAACTCTAACTATGTTGACTGAAAAGTGTTTGTTAGCAGTCTACAGAGGAATGACAAATTAAATTTTCATCCCATCTACTGGGAAAACTGACCAGACTGTGGCCCTCTCATTCTTATGGGTATCAAACTGTTGACTTTTATGTCTTTTGTAAGCTTTCTCATCAGAAGCGATAATAAAGGTCAAGCTTTCAACGTTGATCTTCACATTGAAATGACAGTAAAATCTAATTAAATGCGCCAGCTACTATATTCAAACCTACTCATAAATCTTTCAGACTGTGACCAAAGTTCTCTCTAGGTCAGCAATGACCCAGACTTCAACCTGAACAGCTTTTCTAACAGTATCTTTTGTACTCGACACTCTGATTACAATACAGCGGTGGGTTGTTTTTTTTTTATTGGTTTCCCGAATGTGTCAAACACCTAACTGTATTACAAGGTGTTCTTCAGTTTGGAGAGTGTGCTGTGCTTTCCAGTTCATCATTACCGAGCAATCTAAATATTTTTATTTCTAAGCCCAGAATGGAGTGAAAATATGACTTCTACTGACTGTTACCCTAGCTGCGAATAAGTCACGCAGTCAAGACAGTTCAGTGACTGCGGCTTCACTTCCGATTGTCACTTTAATGCTCATTGGTAGAGAATATATGCAGCTTAACTGAATTAAAATCGAAATATATTTACACAAGAAAATATAGATTTACACCTTTTTCTCCATTTACTGAAATTAATGTTACATTATTTTAATAATAATTTATTTTTCTTATTTGTATTAAAAACTGATAAATACAAAAATGCTTGACATACCAGATTCTTGAAAAATTTAAGTTTATGTGGCACAAATATATGAAATCCGTACTTTTGTCAAGGTCACAGAATAAAAGGGAATGTGCCTGAAACCAAATCGACCTGAATTTAACCGTTATAAGCAATGAAATCCTCTGGATGGATAGGCACTGGAAACTAACTGGCACACTGATGGATAGGTGAAGCTAGACACCGTCACTTCTGATAGTTTGAAAACGGGGTGTAATTAGTATAGCAAAGCAGGTGATTGACTAATAAGTATTTTATTATTCAACCTTGTTTGAAATGGTAACGTAACCTATTTCTACATACTCGAACAATCACAGCTCCTGGATAACACGTGCTCCTGACCCCTTTCTGGTAACCGATGGGTTTTGAACTTCAGGTGCAACACATCATACTTAGATAAATCCCAAATGACGTCAGTAGCAGCCATATTTGTGGCAGGCTGGCAGATTTACCGTTTAGTTTTTATGGTGTTTGGAAGCTGAAATAAATTCATTGAATCTCAAAATACTGTTACAAAACACACAAACATAAACAGAACAGAAATCAGGATTTCTGTTAGTAACTATATTTGTAATTTAGAAATTGATTTTGCTTCAGTGTGCCTTGTTCAAAATGGACAATTTTGGTGGTTGCATATAGGAAAAATTTCCAGAATACATATCGTCCAGGTAAAATGTGCTGAAGATCGTTTGCTAATGACCTTATCTGGAAGCATCTATTGTACACTCTGATCGATTTATGCAACAGAATTTATGGACAACTTTTGAAATCACAAATTATTAAAGTGATTAGGAAATAAACCTAATTACATGACTGAACATGAGGTTGGAATAAATTGACCCCTTTATGATAAATAGGCAGACAATTTAAGTGTGGTTACAATAATTGTTGCAGAATATTAAAGCATACCATTCAAAAAGAATTAAAATATGCTTTTTCTTTTCTCAATAAATATACAGTTTGAAATAAATAATCAAATAACTTTTACTTTTGTAAAGTAAAGACGTTTGGCATCCTTTCCTAAGTAGAAAATAAAGACAGGCCGTTAATTGTCATAAAAATGAATAGCAGAGGGTCTTTATCCTTTTTCTTCTTTTATCACCTTGAACGTAAGCTGACCAAGCACGTCTCTCGTAGTTATAATATCTCGACCGGAAAAGTCATCGGTAAAACCTATTACAGTAATCTGGTAATTTGGGGGAGAGTGTTTTGTCTGCAATCAGGATACTCAGATTACTCAGTAAGTTGAGATTCATCTAGAAGACATTTTGGTCGTCTGCCCGAATGGCGATTAAAACTGCAATTCGCTCGCTTACGTGTATATCACAGTAACAGGCAATTACAGGTGTCAGACTAAGTGATTTTCTACCTTTAGTATTCTCGCAGCGGATTTTATTGTACTGCAGGGTGGCCATGGCGTTCGAGACCTGTTTGCTTCATCACCTAGGTCAACTTCAAAGGCGGATCTCCATTGTTATGTGACAGACTCTATTATTTAATCCTTTCTGACAGAATAAACCGGTCTATATTAGCGAAAACATCAGAAATACAACTAATCTTTATCCTCAACAACGTGAATAAATGCTACGTTTCGAGTTTCAAAGTGAATCTTAACAAGAGAAGTAAATTAATACTTAACTGGCATTTGCTCTGCATTAATGGTATTTTAAACCAAACTCAAACTAGTCTATGTAAGATGTAAAGTTTGCCGTACATTACTGATGTTACATTTATTGTTGGCTACAGAAAAGGACACTGATGATAATGCAGATGATATTACATTTGTAATAATGTAAACAGTGTCGGTGCGAGGGCTCGAGGAGCGTGATGTTAATGTCCTTGAGCGGCGCCCAACCCCACCTTCTTCTAAATATCAGGAGTTTTTAAAGAATGGCCCCCATTACACCAAGGTGTGGTGAAACACTACGAAAATTTCAATTGCAAAATAGAGCTCCCGACGGCACCCCCTTCACCTGGGGTGGGGATGGGGGGCATTGCCCCTACCCTCGCCGCCACTGAAGGTGAAAACTAATTTTATAGCCTGTATTATAAACCAGAGACATTTTAAATTTAAAACTATCATGATTTTCCTAAACTGAATTTTTCTTGCCTTACGTATTTGAAAATTAATATTTTTAACCGAAACATTTCAATAAATGACAATGGCATCGTCCTAGATAAAACTGAAATGTAAGTATGAACACAAGTGTGGAGTATGTAAAATTGTAGAGAACTCCATTGACTTTGTGGTCTCAGTGAGTGCTGACTATCAAATCCGTAAAAGCCTAATTAATGTTGTTGTTGTTGTTGTTGTTGTTGTTATTATTATTATTATTATTATTATTATTATTATTATTATTATTATTACCGCTCCGGTGGCCAAGTGGTTAGAGCGTCCTTCTCGGATGCGGGAAGTCGCAGGTTCTAACCCCGCCCGAGTAATACCAAAGACTTATAAGAGGTTAGTGTCAGGACTGGTGGGACATGACCCTACATGTCCTCGGCATGATGCCCCAGTGCTAGGCATCACTGTAAACTGCCACACTGCAGACATCGTAGCGATATGACTAAAAAAAAATTAAAACTACGTTAACAATCCAAATCACACACGCACAATATTATTATTATTATTATTATTATTATTATTATTATTATTATTATTATTATTATTATTATTATTGTTGTTGTTGTTGTTGTTGTTGTTGTTGCTGCTGCTGCTGCTGCTGTTGTTAAAACATATACTTCAAAAATGTAAGACAGCATTACGAAACATTAGATAAATGCATGTTAAAATACAATCGAATCTTTACATGTTTTGAGTGATGATAGGAAATGTGTGAAGTATTGGGATAAAGCTAAAATGTATACAGTGCATACTCTACGTACAAAGAGGACACTGTCATTTGTTTGTTGATTCAGCTAAGATTTATCAAAGAAAAATTATACAAGTTGTGGTTTGAACTGATTGACCGGCATTGCTATGCGTTGGAATTTCAATAAATTCACCTAACTGATTGTTGGGTTCTTTCTTACATTCAGATCTTGAAGAATAAAGGCTTAGAAAACAAATCATTAGTACTGGAGAAAGCTTTCTTTAAGAGAATGTTAGTTCTGAGTCACATTATACAGTTTTCATGATTTATGTGCATTTAACGAATCTCCTTTTTTTACCTACATTTCCAAAACTAATAGCGTCTCCAGCAGTGTGACGAACTATATGGATGGGGTGGGGTGCTCCCAATATTTTATTTAAACTATTATAGAAGTCCCATCGAGGCTTTATTTTGTTGGAAGTTAAATTTAGTGAAAGATAGATGTAAAGTTCCGAGCCCCCAGTCAGCAATGTCAACGGTTAGATGGTTAAATATACAAAAAAGGTTGAAATTCAATAAATAGCAATTTAATAACAATTCAGTAATCAAATGACTCAAATTTCCAATTACACTCCTTCCGCTCGACCCTTTAATAAGCCTATTGCATCACTTGGTTAGCAGTGTGAGATTGATTTCCACCTGTCCTTGTATTGCTACTCATCTGTTGTATCCTTTCTCTCTCACCTATTTTTCCCAATTCCTTCTCCTCTTCCTCCCCGACCTTTCTCCAAATTCCTTCTCCTCCTCCTCCTCCTCGTCGACTTTCTCTAGACTCCTTCTCCTCCTCCTCCACTTTCTCTTCCAAAACTACACTTCTGCTGATTTCGAATGTCTCGGCTACAGTCTCAATTCCGTCTTCAACTCTTGAAGACTTGGGACCCAATGGAACCCGAAGATCTCTGTCCCCTAAAAGCTTCCTGTGAAAACACAAGGACGGTACAATCTTTTTCCTTAGCCCTCTCATCTCACATTACACACAGCATATCATCAGATAACGGCTATTAAATTTCTTTGGTCACGCATTCGTTCACATGGAGATAGCTATACGTTCTTGTATGGTAAAACAAACGTCATAATACAACACGGTATCAATTACTTCTTATACACACATCAATAAATTCCGTCACATCAATACATATTCCTAATCCCGTTATACTAAACAGTATCGCAATAATCAGACGCATTTCTTTACCTTACAACTCATACAAAGTACGCAAATATTCAAATACCCATGCTCTGATATATGCATACGTCCATAGTAACTAATCTTACATACTTCAACCATGTTTCCAAACTCACAATTCAAGCATGTGTAAATTCTAACATAACGCATTAATAAATGTACTAGTTTACTACGAAGTAACCTAATAGCGAATTACAAAATTAATTCTGACCACAAGCTAACAATCTACACAATTCCGCCTCGCATCTAATAATTCTCTACGTAAGGCTCAAGCCCATTTCTCAAATACGCATGTAAATGAAACACTACAAAGGTAATTCTACATAATAAACGATCCTAGTAATTAAGTATATATATTACAAATAATTACAATTAGGATGCCGTAATATTCTGCAAAAATCGAGCAAATAACTTACTGACCTTTTCGAAGCTTTGTCTTTCCTTAGAATCTACCTCTAAGTTCTGCCGCCAGATTACGAGTGGCTTCTTCTCGGAGTAATCCTATTTATCTACAATCCCTCTAGGCGCGTACTAAATTTTCTCTTACGAGTTTTGAAAGTTATCATTCGGGTCTGAATTGTAATCATACCCTCTATCTCACTTTGGATATCGTTGTGAACCTATCCAATCAAACTTAGCGGACAATGTCCCTCCCGCTGTCTGTCAACGTGGGAACGGATAAGAATACCACGTGGACTTCCTTTAGATCTTTGGACTAACCTGTAATATCTAGGTGTGATAAATGCAAGCCTTTGTTTAGACGGTGCCATATATCGCCTTTGCCGATTCAAGATTTCGGTCTACGGCCAGTCATGTAACCTTGCGTAAGAGTTTTACACTAGCCCGCGGCAATCTTTAGACGTCAAACACATGGCCGTTGTAATATTCCCAAGACAGGTAGATTATAGCTTATACATGACTTTATAGCTGGGGCTTAGCAAACATGACACGTACAAATAACGTTTATTTGGTAGAAGATGAATTCTATTTGTGTTTGCCCAGTTTATGATCATCTAAGAAAGAAATACTTTAATGAAGTTTATTATCTTTATCCGTCTGTTGAAAACTTTGTTTTCCTCGTGAATCATAATGATAAAGTAATTATAATCAATCTTTATAACTTACTGTATCAATTTGGCGTTTCGTCTTAGACAATCTTAGACAACTCATATAAATGGTGGATGATATACTTAGTGGTATTAACACCTTTATACTATTACACTGATTTTTTTATAGGAAATTATGTATGTATACGTATAGTGAACACCACATTTCGCTTATGTACACAATGGCAGATGCTGTGTTTACTTGTATCTTGTAATATGGGTCGATGGTCTAAATTATTAATAAATCATTCTCTTTTTCTCCACAGAATTATATTGGCCAATATTTGTCCAGTATTTAATTTCTACAATTGTACTGGTATCATAAATTGATTCGTATAAGTAATTAAAGTGGATTAAAATCATTAGCTTTGTAAGAGTTTAGTAATTCTTAAAGAGAATCAAAGGGTTTTTGACAGCGTACGTGAAAACTCACATGATGCATTTATTTGAATAATAAATTGGGAGAAAATTCAATATAAAGCGTTTTTCAACAAGTGATATAGATGTTGTTACAATTGCTTACCAATAACGATTATTTCATGAACAAAGAGTACATATGCCAAAGTGCAAACAGTAATGTGCTGCACTTTTTGCCACCTATTTTCAATATATTTCAACCAGTATAATATTATATCCTGCTTCAACGTAAACAGGAAAAATAAATATATCTGGTTGCCTGTTACAATAAAATATAAGACAAAGAATAATTGTAGCACAATTTTGTATTTAAAAGAAATTAATTTAAATTAATAAATTTGAAAATTTGTTGCGTGTCTTAAGTATGTAACAGTTGACGTTTTGAATTCTTTCTGTGACGTTGTCATACACAAACTCCAGTTCCTCGCATTCCACAATTACATGATTTAAAGAAACATTTAGTCGCAGCTAGCTATTAATTTATTCATGCATTGTGATCAAAAGATTTTAATTAGAACTTTAACATCAAAACTGAATTATATATTTTCATCTAATTATACTCAAAAATATTTTAAAAATTGTATTCTGTCTGAATTGTTACCGATACATCAATATTTCCAAACGAGAAGATTAATTCATAACTTCCCACAATTTCTAGGATGCACGTATAAGTAGTTTTAATAAAAATGCATCGAATGATAGATTTGTTAATCATTTAATCATTAAAAAAATGAAGTTGAAAAGCCGCAGGTTCTGATACCATTAACATCGTACTCATTAAATTTTATTTTGTTTACATACTGTTGTACAATATTAAAATTTGGTTTGGCTTCATGATCGTATATTTAATATCAAAACTTTCAAGTATTTGTTTTCAAGTTGTGTTTAATCAGTTATATTCTAACGCACATTTTGCACACCACCCTCATTCTCCACACCGACCATAAAGCGATATTATTCACGGAGAAAATAAAGAACTGATATTAAAACTGTCGAATAGTGTGCAGGTCCGATTGTCCAGTAGGTTTGGCTGGACCGTGTTTTTACTTCCACCAAGTACGTGCTACATCTGTTCAGTAGGGTTCACCGCACCGCGTCAGTGCTTTTTCCCAGCAATATTGCCTTGCTCGATCTGTCCAGTAGGTTTGGCTGGACCGTGTCCGTACTTCTTCCAAACAATAAACGTAGGTCCTAATTATTTAACTCAATCAGGCACCATGTAAATAAAATGTACGAAACTGGTCACTAACGAAATTTGATTGTGATATTCGTAGATTTGACTAAAAAGCGCTCAGGGCTACCTCAAAAGTGCATTTTTGGGGATATCAGTGGAAAACAAATTTAGTCTGCTTGTCACGTTTGCTAAGCATCCAGCTAAAGTCATGTATCAGCTATAATCTACCTGTCTTGGGAATATTACCGCGGCCTTGTGTTTGATCTCTAAAGATTGCCGCGGGGTTAGTGTTGAACTCTTACGCAAGGTTACCATGACCAGCCAGAGACCGGAAACTTGAATCGGCAAAGGCGACTGATCGTGCCACTTAACAAAGGCTTGCCATTATCACACCTATATGTTAAAGGTTAGTTCAAGAATCAAAAGGAAAGTCCACGGGGTGAACGGGGTGTGTTCTTATCCGTCCCCACGTTGACAGATTGCGAACGTTACCATACAAGAACGTTTGGGTATCTCGATGTGAAATAATGCGTGACCGAAGAATTTAATAGCCGTTATCTGATGATAGGCTATGTGTGGTATGAGATGAGAGGGCTAAGGAAAAGATTGTACCTTCCTTGTGTCGTCGAAAAGGAATTGTGGAGGAGGGGAAGGAGACTAGAGAAGGCTGAGGAGGAGAAGGAGGAGAAGGAATTTGGAGAAAAGTAAACGAGGAAGAGGAGAAGGAATTGGGAGAAATAGGTGAGAGAGAAAGGATGCAACAGATGAGTAGAAATACAAGGACAGGTGGAAATCAATCTCACACTGCTAATCAAGTGATGCAATAGGCTTATTAAAGGGTCGAGCGGAAGGAGTGTAATGGAAATTTGAGTCATTTGATTATTTAATTCTTATTAAATTGTTATTCATTGGGTTTCAACCTTTTTTGTACATTTAACCATCTAACCGTTAACATTGTTGACTGGAGGCTCGGAGCTATACATCTATCTTTCACTAAATTTAACTTCCAACAAAATAGAGCCTTGGTGGGACTTCTATAATAGTTTAAATAAAATATTGGGAGCACTCCACCCCAACCATAACAATACCCACAGTCCGACATAAGCCACAGTACCTATTATTTCTATCAATTCCGCTATGCCTATCTGTCTCAATTTTCAGCATGTGCGCTGAGCACCCGAATTTAGCTAACAACGTCCTAAATAAATATAAGATAATCCACATGATAGGTATTTTTCAGGTTTTAATTCAGTTTTAAGCTTTGTAATCAAGTCGTTCATAAAAAGGGAAAACATGAC
>JAECUM010028711.1:0-19297 GCA_016617855.1 Megalonaias nervosa | reverse complement strand
AAACCACAAGGTATTTGCGCCAGTCTCATGTAATCCATTGATACCAATATAACGATTTGCTTGACTTATTTGCTTATATTTGCATGAATTTATTTGTTTAAATTCGTAGATCAATTTTCTTGGTATGAGTACAACTGTGTTGAGTTCATCTATCTGAATCCGTACAATGATCTTCTTTATATACGTTTGATGAATTGTTTGAATGTGTCGTCTTGGTTGTTATAGGAAAATAGGTATTCTAAGAATTTCATGTCTTACCTTAGTTGATGTGAGTTACGAAAATCCGTGTGAATTCACCGACCTTAGATGATTTCACGTATAATAAAGACTTGAGTGCGTATTGACTGAAATTAACGTTGTTAAACCATGAAGTGAGATTTCATATATGCTAAAGACTTGAATGTGTGTATTCGCTAGAAATAATGTAGTTAAGCCATGTAATGAACTTCATTCATTCATTTGTGTAATTAAGACGAGAACCGAACTGTTACGTCTCGTGTGATGATAATGTGAGTCAGGTTGAAATAGCCGTTAGGAAGTACATTAATCTTATGAAACTAGGTTTGTTTATGGTCTGCCATGTTTAGCTTGACCAGATAGACTTTGGTATCTGTTCGAAATCCGATAGAATGATATCTGACATAACGAGAGGGGAGTAATGATCTATTCCCAGTAGGATATCTGACAGGAAATTTAGGTTGCTTCTCTGTTTATTTTGGAAGGGGAAATAGCTCCACTGGACGTATCCACGTGCTGACTTATCCAAGTACCTACGTATCACGTACTTACGTATCCACCTACCCACACAAAGTTCGAGGGCCGAAAGAGGCTAGACAATAGAGAGTTTGGAGAAGGGAAAAGTGGAAAGGACCAAGAAGAACAGCCACAGCGAAGTTGGAATGAACCGGAAATAAGCAGGTTATGAAGTTGTACAAGGCAATGACTTCGATTGTTCACTCGACTCTATGATGAACCAATTCTATCATTTAAAACAGATCGGCTATTTATATAAGTATATTTATGTTTGAAATTCGGTGAATGATTTATTTCAAAAAGAAGTGTATCTTCCTAATGTATTGCATTATCACAGTTGTTTATGTAATTGATTAAATTGTTATCTTTCATGTACGGGGGGGGGGGGTCTCGTGTCATTCTGTTTATATATCTGCTCAGATCTCTATCTATTCCACCTATAAGTTTCACACTTTATATTAATATTTACTCGATCCGGGCAAAAACACCTAAGGCGATCTCACCCTCTAGATAACGATAACCCAATACAGCGGACACCTTGTAAGAAGGTACAATCCGTCAATCAACCCCCACCCCACCCACCCACCCAACAACAGTTAACTACTTAACTATTTAAATTGTAAAAAGGTTTTCTACCTACAATTGTGTGAATCAATGTTGTGTAAAGCAAAATGTCATAATATCCCCGTTTACCGATTTTCTCTCTCTCTCTCTCTCTCTCTCTCTCTCTCTCTCTCTCTCTCTCTCTCTCTCTTGGTGTAAGTGGATGTGTCCTACCGTTATCAAAAGGCAATCCACCTCCCTTGATTTCATTTACTGAAACACTGGCAGCCGCATTGAAGCTGTAGATAACACCCAATATACATCCTGAAATACAAATTACAAATTGAAATCTAGTGTGTTTTTTTTTTTTACTCACGCATATGTTTCAAACAATGAGTACTAATACAGATTTTGTCTACGCAAGAAATTGCCAAGACAAAGTGGGTTTTACAATACACATACGATTTTATATTATATTTCATATATCATTTTACCATCTCAAGCTTGATGCACGTGCCACTCGGATTCGAAACACAGAAGAAGCAATTGAGAACTACGAAATGTGGTCACGTGACTCGTATTGAGGATGCATATGTAGTTGGCAGGACAACTTCAAGCAATGTGTACTATGTTAAACAAACATTACTTTCCTCTTTCGAAACATATATACACAAAACTGTTATTTGTGTTTTGTTCTGAGTCGGCGGCCGAGACGTATTCATATGCATTATCAAACGAGTTCTATCCCCCGACTCAGTACAACACACGAATGCAGTTTTGTTTTCATTATATACCCTCTTTTTTACGCTTTCTAGATAGTTGTAGCTTTACTAGTATAAGTGAAATACAAAAACATAACAACGACAACAAAAATTTAAAAAAAAACACGTGAAACGAAAGCGAGGAGCACCAGACGGCGCTGTGTGTACGTTAAGTAACTTAAAATATATTAATAAACAAAACAAAGGACCGTCCCGGTGGCCTAGTGCTGGAGGTCGCGGATTCGAACCCCTTCTGAGTCATACCAAAGACTTATGAAAATGGTACTAACAGCTGCCTCGCTTGGCGCTCAGCATTAAGAGGTTAGTGTTAGAACTGGTCGACCTGGTGTGACTGTGTGTGACATTATGCTATATGTCTGTGGCATGATGCCCCAGTGCCAGTGCCGGATTTAGGCATAAGCTAAACAAGCTACAGCTTAGGGCCTCACAGTCTGAACTCACAGTCTGAAGGGGCCTCTCAAATTTATTTTATACAAATAGGGCCTCTACAACTTCCTATAGCTTAGGGCCTCGCTATGTCTAAATCCGGCACTGCCCAGTGCCTGACATCACTTTAAACTGCCACACTGCAGACATCCTACTGATATGACTGAAAAATTTTTAAAGACACACACACACACAGACACACAGACACACACGCGCGCGCGCACGCACACAAACAGCATGCCAATCCTCACCATCACGGTAAAGAAAAGAAAATTGTAAAGTCATATAGTCTTTATACAATGCAATCGTCTTTTAACGCCACGTGCACTGTAACACAATCTTTAAGATGTAGACACGTTCTCAAGGGATGAAATCAAAATGTATCCGCTTGATGCGAACAAACCCGAAAGGGCAAATTTTTGCCATTTTTTTTTCTCAGACCGATATTTATACATTCTCGTAACAGAGTCAACATGGGCAGTCCGAGACTGGATCTAAATATTTTCATTTGATGTAAACAATCTGCAAAGAGTGCGGTTTCTACCGTATTTCCCCATCCTGAGATATGAAAACTCTCTATGCAAATACAGTGATCGCAGACCAAATAGATGCAGAGTTATACTGACACATGAATCCTTCAGTTTCATGTAGATTTCTATTGGATTATCTATATCACTTTAGGAAACACTCACAAAGAGGTAGAAAAGATTTTTGTTCAAGAAGAGTATCTGAATTTCAACATGGGGTCACATATTTGTTTAGCATGTGCCTTACCGAGATATTTTTCTCACAAGCAAGATGATGAGTCCAATTGCGTTAAAACTTACTGTGATTATGTTGGTATCCATTGTCATGTATTTTTGAATGCACAAAATTTTAAGAAAGGGTTATCTGAGAGTACAGAGGATTTTCAATGGCGTTGAAATTACTCACTTTCTTACAGCGTATGTGCTGCTATCTTCACATAAGAAAATATGATAGAGCGGATCGAGAGAAAAACTACAGAGCAGGCCCGGCCCTAGGATGTGCGGGACCCAAGGCAGCATGCGAGGCCCAAGGCAGCAAGCGGGACCCAAGGCAGCATGCGAGGCCCAAGGCAGCAAGCGGGACCCAAGGCAGCATGCGAGGCCCAAGGCAGCAAGTGATGAGCGCGGGGCCCCAAGCAAAAATACTGCATTGCGGAAAAGCGCGGGGCCCAAGGTTGCCTCGTTCGCCTTGCCCTAGGGCCGGGCCTGCTATAGAGAAAGGTTGGTATGATGATCTTTCTTCATCAATCAGTCTAGCAGCAAATGTCCATCTTGTGCTTCTCTTCTTAGTCCATCAAGCACAGTGTTCACGAGAAGAATACTTGCTAGCTAAAGGAATCGTCCTGCCGGCAAGCAAATACCATTATGGTTCCTTCCAAACGCTAGCACTCCGGCAACCAAATACCATTATGATTCCTTCCAAGCGCTAGCACGCCGGCAAGCAAATACCATTACGGTTCCTTCCAAACGCTAGTACGCCGGCAAGCAAATACCATTACGGTTCCTTCTAAACGCTAGCACGCCGGCAAGCAAATACCATTACGGTTCCTTCCAAACGCTAACACGCCGGCAACCAAATACCATTATGATTCCTTCCAAGCGCTAGAACGCCGGCAACCAAATACCATTATGGTTCCTTCCAAACGCTAGCACGCTCGCAAGCAAATACTCCTGCAGCGCCACAACTCTCATGGGCAAAAGGATGCTGCATTCATTGATAACGGCGATGATAAATAATGCTAAGACATTTTATATTAATGAATACAAAATCTATATCTACATTATTAACATGTTTAACGGAGGTTTAAGCAATATTTCCTATCAGCTAAAACAACATATTTATATTTATCACAGATCTATTTAATCTTGCATGTTTGATCTAGCGTTCAATACAGTTTATTCAATCCGTATTTCCGTATCACACAGTCAAACTCGAACTACTTAGTTGTCTTCTTTGATTTCCTTGCATATATACTTTTAGATACAGTGAGTCGAAATTTCATAATTTTCACTAATAACAAAGCAAAAAATGATTTGAGGATATTTAAACCAAATAATTTCCTTGGGTATTTTTTTTAAATGCTGCATGAATAACATTACAAATTTAAATGTCCAGGCATTTAGTTGATGATTGAAGCGTAGTCAAATGTTATATTTAACGAATATCTTTTTATGAGGATCTATTTCTCACACATTTAGTCGGATATTTGCCCGCAAAAAAAAATCTCGCGAAACAATTTCGGAAGTATCACTTCGATTACCTCTGAGTCTCTTTCAGAGTCGTAGTCATTCGGCTCCCATCGCAAACATTCGAGGATGATCCATTCAGTAAGTGTTGACTACATCAAGATTATATCATCATCATCATCATCGTCATCATCATCATCATCCCTTAACCCAAGAGGTCGTTGGGGCACCACATTTGACTTTACAACCAATTCTCTCCATCTTTCCCTGTTCTCTACTGCCCTTTGGGAATCTCCTAATCCCATGCCTGTCCACTCCTTAATGTTGTCTTCCCACCACTTTTTCTGTCTGCCTCTTCCTCTGCACCATCGCACTGTGCCTTGCAAGATTGGTTTTGCTAGTCCAGATGATCTTGAGACATGACCGTACAACTTCAGTTTGCGCTTTTTTACAGTGGTCAAGAGGTCTTCATAGGATCCGATGGCTCGTTGGATCCTGTTGTGGACTTTTTCGTTGGTTACATGCTCAATGTATGAGATGCCCAAGATCTTGCGGTAGCATCTCATTTCGAAAGTTTGAATCCTTCTTTGTAGATCTGATGTGAGCGTCCATGTTTCACAAGCGTACAGAAAGATGGATATGACAATCGAGCGCATCAGCCTTATTTTGGAACCAAAAGCAATGTTGGTATCTTTCCATATTTGTCTCAACCTTATTATTGCTACTGTTTTCTGGGCAATCCTGCAAAGTAGTTTGGAGCCCTCATCTGTGATAATTGATCCCAAGTACTTGAAGCTTGTGACTCTTTCCAGCTTCTGTCCACTGACCTTTATTTCTGCACTGATGCCATTGGTGTTGTTTGTCATCAGTTTGGTTTTTTTCAGCGCTAATCTCCATAAAGTATGCTGTGGAGGTTGTGTCGAGGCGCTCAACCAAGTCAGCCAGTTCTTTTTCACCTCCTGCTAAACTATCAATATCATCTGCGAAGCGAAGACTGGTGATTGTTCTTCCTCCGATTCTGAAAGTGCCCTTGTAGTCATGCAAGGCATCCTCCAGGAAAATGTTGATGAGTATAGGCGACAGTATACATCCCTGTCTGACTCCAACTGTTGTTCGAAACCATTCTCCTTTGCTGCCATTGATGAGAACAGCACTGGTGGCTTTGTCATAGAGGTGCTCAACAACCTGCACCAGGTATGAGCTGAGGTTGTACTTCCTCATAGTTGCCCATAAGGCTACATGCCATACCCTATCAAAGGCCTTTTTGAAATCTATAAAGACGTGGTTTAGATTCTGCTGATGCTGAAGGTATCTCTCGCAAAGGAGTCTGAGATTGACGATTTGTTCTGTGGTGCTTCTTCCTGCTCGGAAGCCTGCCTGCTCTTCAGCAATAATTTTCTCTACTTGAGGCTTTAGTCTGTTGAGGATTATCTTCAGCACGACTTTGCTCGGGTGACTTATCAAACTGATGGTTTTGTAGTTTTGGCATAACTGTAGGTTTCCTTTCTTGGGGAGCACGATGACCAAAGACTGAATCCATGTGGTGGGCCATTCTCCTGTCTGCCAGATCTTGTTGCAGATTATTGTTAGGACTGTGACTATCTCTTCTCCTCCTGCTTGAATGAACTCTGCTGTTATGTTGTCAATGCCGGCTGACTTTTCTTTCTTTAGTGACCTAACTGCAATTTCTACTTCTTCACGAAGAATGGAGTTGTCATCAATTTCTTCTGCCTGAGGGCAATTTAGTACTGCTGGATCTCCTTGGGTCTTATGATTGTACAATTCTGAGCAGTATTCTGTTCATCGCTTGAGGATCTCTTGATCTTCTGTGAGGCATTTCCCTGATTTGTCTTGGATGGCGGTAGTTTTTCCTTGTTTATGGGTTGTGAGATCTTTCACCAGCTGATACGCCATTTTGCTGTCCTTTCTGCTCAGACTGTCTTCGATTTTGCAGCATTGTCTTCCTATCCAGGATTCCTTTGCCTTTTTCATGCTTTTCCTAATCATGTTGTTTATCTGTCTCTATTTTATATCTCCTTCATGATCTCTTTTTCCCTTCTTCAGTTCTCTTCTTTTGTCGCATAGTTCAAAGGTATCTGCTGTGATCCAATGTTTCTTTGTTCGACGATATTTGCCAACGATTTTACAGCTGTGTTGAATGTGGTTCTTAAGGACTCTAGGTCGGTGTCTTGGCTGTCCAGGTTTATCAAAGATGCAAATTTAAAACATATCATTGCTTGGAAGGCTTCTGCAACTTTTTGATCTTTCAATGTTTCAAGGTCAAATCTGATTCTTGGTTGGTTGGGCTTTTGGATCATTTTCAGGTGGGGGAGAAACGTTGTCATTAATAAATCATGGTCACTTCCAATATCTGCTCCTGGAAAACTTCGTGTTTTGGCGATATTCAGTCCTGTGCATAATCTTTTTCTCACCAAGATGTAGTCAATCTGGTTGTGATGTTGTCCATCTGGACTGTGAAAGGTCCATCTTCTAGATGCTTTGTGAGGGCCGAATGTGTTGGCTAGCACAAGATTGTTGTAGGCAGCAAACTCCAAGAGCCTGAGTCCTCTTTCGTTTGTTTCTGCGTTGCATATGGGTCCACAGGTACTTTGCCAGTTTGTCTGTAAATCAACTCCCATCTTCGCATTCCAGTCTCCTTGTACAAACAAAATGTCCTTCTCGGGTGAGTTGTCAATGACATCTTGCAGTTGGTTATAAATATTCTCCATTATATCGTCATAATGTTTATGGCGCAAACCAAATGACGTTAGCTGAATCTGATAAACTTTTACAACAATCTTTAATCATTACCTACGAAGTGTGAACTTGCATTCTTTGACTTCATCATTAACTCAGATTTTCCTTATTCTTTTTTATCAGGCATTGGGTTATCTTTCTATTGTACAGCGATGACCCAAGATGACCAAGACTATATTTATGTTAAATATTAAATCAAAAATGATTAACCGTGATGGAGAAAGAATCTAACATGACTTTAACATTTCAAACCATCCATGTTGTGATTGCATAATACAAATTCGTGCACAATCGCTCGGAACAACCAAGCACGGTCGCTGAAATAAAATCATAATACATGATTCTTTCAAGATTAACTGAAACATCGCTAGATCTTTGATAATCCAATAAATTTAATTTCAGCTTTACTTTACCTGAAACATCACTAGATCTTCGATAACCTAATAATTTGGACCGCTCCGGTGGCCTAGTAGTTAGAGCGTCCGCCCCGGATGCGGGAGGTCACGGGTTCGAACCCCGGTCGAGTCATAAAAAGGCTTACAAAAATGGTACTAACAGCTGCCTCGCCAGACGCTCAGCATTAAGAGGTTAGTGTTAGGACTGGTCGGCCTGGTGTCAGGATAATGGGACTGGGTGGACATCATGCTACATGTCTGCGGCATGATGCCCCAGTGCTAGACAGCACTATAAACTGCTACACTGCAGACATCGTAGCGATATGGCTGAAAAATTCTTAAAGCAATGTTAAAAATCCAAACTACACACACACACCTAATAATTTGAATTTCGGCTTTACCGGTACCTTACGTAAGACTTTCCCAATTTTATCGTGTCTTCAAATATGTGTACGTAAGAACTGATCAAAGTTAAAAGCTTGTATGCACCGCCTAATGTGTAAAGGAACGTCTAGATAAGTGTGTTCGTGCGTGCATACGTGATAGAGAAAGGGAAAGTGAGATTTGCATTAAAACAAATGTAAATACGCAGGCTAAGAGACGGGGCGGGTTATATCGCGCCATTCAGTTTCACCATCGTATTTCGTGCACATATAGAAAGTAAATTAATTATTATAAATGTAATAAACATAACTACAGTGAAATTTATTGACAAGTAAGATTTTGTTGTTAAGTGCATTCAATTGTGTTAGGACGGGACTGCCAATATACAACAATACAATTATCCTGAGTGGACTCCGTAGGGCATGCAGGCAGTACAAATGATATCTTAATTCTGTTACTGTTTTACAGAGACTAAAGAAGTCATCTTGTTTTACTGATTCAAGGATGCGTTTTTCTTAGTGTAGACGATATGCATTTGCAAACGTTTACACGTATACACATGTATAGGACATGCTTGAATTATACCCATATCATAATAACGACATAGCTGTGAGAGCAGGTGAGTTTAGTTGGTAGGTTGGAAGACAGGCAGGAAAGTAGGTAAGTAGTGAATAGGGGTAGTAGGGCCCTCATCATGCCAAAGAAGGAAAATCAGCCTGGGGTACTATGACCCTCCGATTTATAGACCCAAAAAATCAGCCTGGGCCACTATGGCCCTCAATGGGAATTTTGTATTAGCACACGCTGGGCCTGTATAGCGCCAAGAGGAATGGAACAGGTAGGGTGACGTCACGGTACTGGTCATTGGCAACAATGTAGCAAGGTAGTACTGTGACGTCAGGCCACCTGTGTCATTGCTATAGACAAACACGAATCAGGCGCGTTCGTGTTTTAGTAGAGTAAGGGTTTTAAAGTTTTTGTTTAGGCAAGAAAGAATTAATATCTTTACGAGGCATATGAAGTGGCCCTGAAAAGGGCCTTTGTCTTCTTCTTCTATTGTCTCCGCTTCTTCCACCATGTTCTCACTTTTTCAATATTTCCTTTCTTCTTCTTCTTTTCTTTGTCAGGAATCCAGTCAGGATGTCCCAGAGCTCTAAACTTTTCCTGTACCTTCATTCAGTTCCTGTTTAGTCTCTCAAACTCTTCTTTTCTCTTGATGTTTTCTTTGTCCTTTCTTTCTTTTGTCCAGGTCTCTTTTATTTTCCTCACTTCTTCTTTCATTACCTTTATCATGATGTCTTCGCCTTTCTTTAAATTGTCTAAGCCTTTTTTGACAAAAGACCACTCAGTTAAATGGAATATGTCTTCCAAAAAACATCTCACTTTGATAACAATATCAAGAACCTGCTTCAAGGTTCCCACTCTTACATATTTAGGATGGATGAAGCCACTCAACTTCTCCACTTCCTCTTCTATCATCCATTGTAATTCATAATTAGCTGCTTTCAGACTGTTCACCAACAGTCTAGGCTACCTGGGAACCTCCATTCCTTTTCAAGCCTTTCCAGCACGTAGGCTCCATCCATCACCCAGTACCAATTGTCTTCAATTTGTTGAACAAGTCCATGTTGCCAGTCATTTTATGTTCTGTGTAGAATGGCGCGAATGACGAGCGCTCTGTTTTATATCCGTGGAGCACGGACGTGAACGAAAACATCCCTTACACTCACTTCACATACTATAGACTATCCTAACCAACGAACGAGCGAGTATAAAACACACACCTATATACTATCCTCACCAACGAACGAGCAAGCATAAAAACACACCTATTTACTATCCTCACCAACGAACGAGAAAGCATAAAACACACACCTATATACTATCTTCACCAACGAACGAGCAAGCATAAAACACACCCATATACTATCCACACCAACGAAGGAGAACGCACAAAACACACAAATTTACTATCCTCACCAACGAACGAGCAAGCATAAAACACACAAATATACTATCCACACAATCGGGATGAGAAGAAAAAACACACAAATATACTATCCACACAATCGGGATGAGAAGAAAAAACACGCAAATATACTATCCACACAATCGGGATGAGAAGAAAAAACACATCTATCTACTATCCTCACCAACGAACGAGAAAGCAAAAAACATACACCCATATCTACTATCCTCACCAACGAATGCGCATGCAAACACACACACACACACACACACACACACACACACACACACACACACACACACACACACACACAACAGTAAAGAAGTGAGTGTTTATAGTCACACTACTCTGCATTCACACTAATTGGCAAATTGAATAGTCTCTCTTTTCTAGAGATCTGGCTAGCCCTGAGAAGGGCTGTTGTTTTTTTTTTTAGAACTTAAAATGCACCTAGCTAATGGTGACACCTTCCTGGCCTAGCACCACACACGCAACGTCTGCTCCAGTCATTCTCCCAACTGACACGAGTGGTTGGGAGAGCAGACGGGGCTTGAGTGGCTTCACTATCCCACTCCTCTGTTTGTGGAATAGTGAAGACTTGTTGTTCCCTCTGTCCTCTGTACCAAACCCGGGGATGATGATGATGATCTGGCCTCCTTGTCTCCTCTGCACGTTGTACTGGTTGCGGCTGTGGTTGAGGTGGTCGTACTGTCTGTGGAGGTGTCCTCCTTTCTGGCTTCACCTCAGACTGAGGTCTCATGAAGAGGTGAGGCAGGATCTTTTTCTTCTCCATTTCTTTCTTTTTCTTCTCCTCCTCTTCTATCCTGTCTTTCTCCTCTATGGCCTCCCTAGTAAGTTCGTCTAAAAGACGCCTGGCATACTCTTGGTGCATTTGGAGTTCCAACAGTTTTTGTAGTCTGCTACTCATTTTTAAGTTGACCAGTCAACGATGGTAGCCAGACTGACAATTGTGCCGCTTTATATACTTGAAGCACGGACGTGAAGGAAAACATCCCCTGACACCCAAATTTACCATCACATCAAACGCGTGGACCTAAAAGAAGCACTTTTTACTTTTATACTTGCAAACACAGACAGACACGATTGGACAAGACAGAGAAAACAAAGGGTGGATTTTTTTTTTACTGACAAAAGAAACGAAGTGCTTATAGACACACTTCTATTTATTTTTTTAAAATTTTAAAAGTTTTGGCAAATTGAATTAGTATGTCTTTTCGAGAGTATTGGGTAGCCCTGAAAAGGGCTGTTCTTTTTTTTTGTTAACGGGAGTAATGACAATCTTTTTACTGTCTAAGACTGCGTCCCCGTCTGGCGGCAGGCTTTCCTATACGATACGGTCTGCCTCTGCGGAAAGAGAAAGAGAATTCTTTGGTGTCTACACGGCAGTCCACAAAACCTCTGTCTGGTTCTTGCTGTTGCTGCTGCTGTTGTTGCTGCTGTTGTTCTTCTCTCTGCTTCTTCTGAAGTCTGTACTTCTCAGTCCATTCTTCTTGTTCTTTCTTAATTTCCTCTCTAAAGACCCCTTCTGTTAGGTCTTGGGCTATGGATAACATCCTGACATTCTCTATCTCTTCAGGTTTAAGTATCAGGTTTAGCCTGACACGATGTAAACTGACGTAAGCTTCGTTCAGCTGGGCTAGTCTGGAAGGGATGTTCATAGGTTAACGAGGCAACAGTGGATGGTCAGACTGGAGAACAACCCGCTTTATATGGTTCAAACGCGGACGCGATAGAAAACATCCCTACTCGGTTTTAGTGTCGGAACGCTATGATAGCGAATGTCATGGTGAGGGATAGAGAGAAGTCAAAGAGCATATATTCACAGTGTTTTTTTGAAAACAAACGACAGACACATTTTTTTTTCAAAACACAACATTTTTTATTCAACTAACAAGTAATAAGTAACAAGTAACATCAAACAAATTATTTTTGACAAGGTTGACAACGTTGTGAAATCATGTGAGATTTCCATTGATGGAAGTCATGAGGCCATTGATGTACACAACGTTTCCTAGCTAAAGACAAAAGATAACTATAATGGTCACAAAACCATCGATCTACTTTCTCGTCGTTTCTAGAAGAGTTACGATCAAAATAAGTCACTAAATGTTCTAAAGGATATCCAAGACAGCGTTGATGAAGAAAATATACACAATATTGTCCACACACCATGGAATCAGTGCCTTGTAATTTCACATTATTGTATCGTGTCGTCTGGGCATTTCTTCTCATAAAGTCAATGATATCGTCTTCCAAAGGGGGTAATCCATACGAATCAAAATATTCCACACATATCTCTTGAGGGAAGTAGACGGCAACCCAGTGAGTGCCTGGAAGATGACTTTCGTCCGTGTTGATGACATAAGCTTGATGGTCTTTAGGTTTGCGATGAGGTAGTTCATCTTTAGCTCACACGACAGGATTCCAAGAAGCAGTATACGAACTATTGTTCAAAAGGTAATAAAGTTCCCAGGTATCCATTTTTTGTTGTGTTGTGTTTTTTTCACAGGTAATGATAAGTCATCAATTCAGTTCTGACTTTTTGTTTGAAACGCTCTGTCAAGTAGCCGTTTCTTCGCCTTGTCTCTGCACTCTGGGCTAAGAGAGCTTCGATGCGATAGATCTCTAGAGTAGTCAGTGGAGGCAGGAAAGATCACGCAAGCCTTTATACCACTCATGCAACACTGCTTCTTCTGAGATGAGACTCCAAGCTTCGTCCAGATACTCGTCCAATTTTTCTTCTTGACTCATTCCCAGACATTTATCGTGTTTACTCTCTCTTACTCAATTCCGTAATTGTATCCGCTAGATGTTTAGCAAAACAGGACACTAAATGTTGTTCTTGTTCTGGCCATCTGGACTTGACTACCTCGTCCTCTTTGTCTTGGTCTTGGGTTCTGCTTTCACGCTATCCTCCCATTCCATGTCCAAAGATTCTCCACTGTTTAAAGAGGGATAGGACTCTTCCATTGAGCCTAATAGTCTAGAATGACTTCTCTCAAACTGTTGATTTCTATGGTATTATCGAATTCAGTATACAGGATGACGATGACCGTCTCAGTGAGAGCTTCTGCAAACTGAAGTTCCACACGCAGTTGACCAGATTTTATAGGGTGGAAATGTCCCTCGTCGCTGCCTTGGTCTGGAGTGAAATCAAAGGTCTACAAAGTGTAACCTCCGACATAATCTTCGTACGAAATACTGTGACTGGCGTTGGTTCTTAGTTGCCCCGTAGCTTCGTACAGGGACAAGTACGATCTCAAGTAATTCTTCTGGGCAAAGTTAGGTTCGAAGGGTCTGGTACATAAAATCTTGCCATCGCGACTGACTTCGATCTTGGACACTCTGTAGTGCTTAAAATGGAAAGGATTTTGATCGTGGGCTCCGTTGAGGGCTGCATTACTGACGATGCCAACGATTAAACGTTTGGGTAACTGTCCTTGGAACAGATGATCTTCGATCTTGGATCGGAGTCCAGCAGCAATGGTGAATGTTTTCACTTCGACACGTCGTATCGGATATTTGGCGGTCGATCTGCTCAATGTTTGACTGATGTCGTTTCCCGCTTTAGGTAACACTTCTACACGTCGCACGTAAAGTCTGGCTTCTTGGATGATGGTTTTGTACTCGTTGGCTTGAGCCATCAAATGGAAAGCGACACTTCTGCGATTGAGTCTCAGGCAAATATCCACTCCGTTCAGCAAATACTTGTCTTGCAACCACATGTCCAAATGCAAACGATCCATCAGTTCTAAACTACGACCTTGCAGGATTTTCCTTCGACGGTTGTTAAAATCCACATTGTGAGGATCGTCATCGGCCGTCAGAACTGTGTCGTTAAACGTGTCTTCACCTGCGGTGTCAGGTTTCCATACCACGCAAGCATCCAGATGAGTGTTCTTGGCCTCTTTTCCGTACGTCAAGAGATTTTCTAGGTACGCTCGGTAAGGGTAAGTATCCATGCTACTGATGACCAGTTTGTTATTCAAGTACAAATCCACTTCACTGAACAAGGAATGCATGAAATTGTTGACGGGAGCTACTCTGGCATCGGCTCCCGGATTGGTGTTGTCGGTTTTGATCACTTTCAGTTTCAGGTACAAGTAACTGCTATTCAGATCGAATAATCTTCTGGTTGTCCTTTGATTTCAAACTCGATGGGAGCTGAATCCGTCAAAGAGGAGACGGGATGAAATTCGACCCATTGGGATTCTTGCATCGTCATCATGGTGGGTGGCATAGCAAACAGATCCAGTTCCGACTTGGAACAAGCACAAGACTCTCGGTGCATCATTTTCTTTTTTTTAATAATCAAAAACGTCTAACTCTCGGACGGTTTTTCTTTTCTTAGACTTTCTAGCTCTAGGGGTGTGAAGTCCTCTGAAGGGGTATTTTCGTCGTCTTTTTCTGCCTTGTCCTTGCTGTGGCGTCAGGGAAGCAGGAATGCCTGACTCGGCATTGCCCAGGGCATTTATAGGAGTTTCTCGCCGACCCAAAAGGTCTTTACCCGTTTGAAGCAAGACATTTTTGCCTGCTCTCAAGAAAGCTTCTTTGGGGTTTTGTTTGTCAATGATGACATTTTGGAGAAATTCTTTACCTTGCGTCAACGCGGCATCTTTTAAGGTGTGCAATCCCCGTGTCACCATCGGTTTCAAAACGGGAACCACTGTACGAAAGGCCGTACCTAAACCATGTCCTCGCTGTCGAGCGACTCCTTGGTACACAGGATACATGACTGACAAAAAGTTAGAGTAATCGTTTTCGAAAATGGAGTTTCACTGTGACTTTCCCTTTGGTGAATGGAATATTTTGTCCCAGATCTCCTTTTATAGTAATGTTGACAGTGTCGAAATAAGACTTACTGACGGGCAAATAGTGAGGATGTACAAATTCGCGGTGAACGTGATAGGTGTTTCCACCTTCCTCGTCAGCAGCCGTGGCAGAATCCACTTTGAAAGGAATGACACGCAGTAACGGTACGGAGGTGTGTCCCACCACGTTGTACTCCACCACATCGGAGTACACAAACATCAAATTCAGTCCTTGGTTCATTTCTATAGGGAATCGAAAATATCTCCCAAAATCTGAGTTACTGGTCACGGCTGGTATTTCGTTTGCAATCTTGATCAACTTGGGGTCTCCACCCAAAATGTCATACAATTCAGGACAAAATGTAATGGCCAATACTTTGTCCTCAGAAAATTTGATGAGTAGGCGACGAGATATTTTGTGGTAATCGATCGTGACACTTTTTCTGGTTTTCTCCAAGACTTTACCAAACATGAAATTGAACCTGTCAGCCATGGTGTTCACCAAATGTTGACCACTAAAATAATAGCCCACAGGAATTTTCAACAGATAAGTGGTTCGTTTAGTTTTGGGGTCTTGTGATTTCATAGAGTCAGCTATACTGCTACGTTCATCCAAGGCTTGTTGCACTTGTTCGTCATGAACTTCTAACGTAAAAGTATTTTGATTTTCGATGATGTTTTTGATTTGTGTAGGGTGAATCATTTCCACTAAAGCCACTTCCCAATAAGCTTCGTGATCTAATTGGATGGCTTGAGGTAATCTGGCCGAGTAACAGCACAAAGTGTTATTGGGAAACACCTCCATGGATCTGTCACTGGGTAACGTTAAGTAAAATTGGTTGTTCATAATTCCACAGTTCTAGTGTCCGAGGAGTCACTGGAAGTCAGAGGAGTGTCTAAAAGAGGATTGTTGTGATTGGATTGGTGACTAACGTTGGACGCAAGGCCACCATTATTGTTGTTGTTTCCGTTGGAAGAATATTTCAGAGACGGATTGGGAAGAAGGTAACCAATGCAACTGCTGAGTAAAATAGTCCACAATTGTTTGTCTCCTTGTTGCAAACTCAAATTGGCAATGGCAGCACCGATGACACAATATACCACAAAGATTTGGCAGAAAAAGACGATATGCATTTTAGGCACACGTTCTCCACACCACACCCACAGGGGTTGCTTTTGTAGATCTTGCAGAGAAGAACTGGGCGACCGAGTGGTCACTGTAGTAACTGAGGCTGTGTTGAAGGGCATGATGGCCACTTCTTTTTATAGTCGATGAGTTCCGAAGCGTCGATCCAAGAGTCAAAACTGGGAGGATATCCTTTCCAACTTACTTTGACTTCTTTGACACGTTTCTTTCCTACTTTACGAGTTCTTCGATCGAGAATGCTTTCGATCTCGTACACGTCGTCTTCTTTTTTGGTCACACGATGTAACTCGGGCAAGTGAAACGTTCCTTTTAACACTTCCCCGTTCATGTCTTCCAATTTATAGACGGGAGGATGACGGCACGCACACGTTCGGTGACAAGAAACAATTCGGTGGTCCAGTTGGGTAAGTAACCTTTGTCGAAAGTGCGTTTGGTTTTGCCAATACGTACCCAATCTCCTGATGCCAACACTCCACCTTTCGTGGGGACAGGCACTGTCGGGAACGTACCAAACAGGCGCTCGAAGACGGTCACTTCGTTGTCGGGAGTCACTTCTTGGGGGGCACGCCCTATGCTCCGATGGTAAGATTGATTGTACGATTGAACGAGGTGTGGCATGACGTCGATGTACTTGAGAGTGTGTTGATGCGTAAAATATTTCCACATGCGTTCTTTCAACGTGCGTTGAAAACGTTCCACGATGCTAGCTTTGGTTTCGGGATTCTCCGTGGTGAAAAAATGAATGTCACGTTTCTTCAATTCTTTTTGGAAAGCTTGGTTCAGAAATTCGTTGCCTTTGTCAGTTTGCCATCGAAGAGGGTGACGCCCACTTTGTTTCAACACCAGTTGCAGGGCTCGCACTAACTCACTGCTCGAACTGGAAGTCAATGGTACGACCCAAGCAAATTTGAAAAAGACGTCGATGACACAAAACAAATATTTGTAGCCACGATTGTAGGTGGCTAAATGAGAGACATCGGCTAAATCGGCTTGCCGTTGGTGATCGATACCCTCTACTTGGGTGCGACTTCTGGAAAATTTTCGTCGAATGGGTTTGTGTAAGGTGTACGTGGCTTGTTCTTGTAACCAGCGTTGCACATGAGGTAAACGGATACTTTTCAGTCGAGTTTTGGCAGCACGATACAATTTCTGAACTCCTCCGTAACCTGCAGGATGGGATGGATCGTAGTAAATACTGGCTAACACCTTCTCCATGTTTTAATAAGTGATCCAATCTTCACTGATGCTACTCTGAATGGGACGAGGGGGTGGTTTAGAAACGGTTTTACGTGTCCGATGTGCCACGGATGTAGAAGTGGAAGGTAGTGGTGGTGGTGGTGGTGGTGGTAATGGAATGGCTTTGGTCTTCTTTTCTTTTTTCACTTCTGCTTTTCCTTCTTTCTTTTTCACTTCTGTCGAAGGAGGAGTGGACATCATCTTTTTAACCCAAGCTTTAAGTTCTCGTTGCGGTGTAGGGGAAGGGGTCAACAAGGACGCTGCAATATTACTAGGGATGGGAGCTGCTGACGGTGTTTGAAAGACTTCTTTTGCCTCTTCTTCCTCAGGCAACCGTGGGGCTGACTCTGTCTTGACCACTGGGAGTGGTAGTGGTGGAGAACTTTTCATCAAGGCCTTAAAATCTTTCAGAGTGGGCTGAGCTGTTTCGTCTAAAGCTTTTTGGTGAAAGAGTTTCAGTCGTTGCAACAACTGACCGTACCGTTGCGATTTTTCCGTTTCTGACAAATAGCTGCGATCCATCAACGATTGCAATTCGTGTTGTAACTGGGACATCTCGGTCAAATGAGGATTGGGAGATAAATGTGGGGTTCGTTGTTCTTGCCAACGATGGTATTCCATCCATCGTTTGTAAGGGGCTAATGCTAGTTTTCGTCTTTCATCAGATTTCAAGGATCACGTCTGAGATCTTTTGACTCCAGTGTCCTCCTTTTATCTTCTTGGTCTTTTCTCTTGGAATTAGGGCGGGTATAATATGTCCCATTGCACTCAGTATAGGTTTCGCTACATTGGTAATAAGTCCTAACAGGGGTAAAAATCCTCCGCGTTGCACCAACATCTTTTTCTTTTGACGAATGGGTATTTTCTTTTGGACCATTTGGCGAAGAACGTGTCGATGTTTGGCTAAGCATTCTTTCTGATTGTTAGTCAAAGGTATTGTGCCTTTCAAGACGTTCAGACAACATTGGCTCACCGTATCGATGACATCTTTGGAGGCAGTTTGAATGAGTTGTTTTCGCATGGATGGAGGAGCTTTAGACAGGACAGACAACATGTCCCAATGTTTGACTAAACGAGGAGGTAGTCCTTTCCTTTTCTTTCCTTTGGGGGTAGAATGTCTTTTGCTGGGTGACATCTTTGTTTGTTGATTCCGGGACACACACCAAAAATACACTAACGTCGATGACTTGTCACACGGCCTTTTATCCTTTTTGGGGGGACTATCGCTTCGTCATAAAGGTAACGATGTGTTTTCCAAAATCGCCAAATAATCCTCCTCTTTGGCGGATCCTCTTTCTCTTTGGACGAGTGTGTCTTTTCTGGGGGTGACGTCAATGTTTGGCTAAGCGTTTTTATCGCATGACGAGACTGTCTTTTTCTTTTTCTTTCTGGACAGGAGAACGACGATGAGGGGACATCTTTTGGTGCACAAAAAATACACTGACATCCATGGCTCGACATGCGTCTTTTTATCTTATTTTTTTTTTTGGAGCCTGTCCTTTACCCTTGTGACAAAATTATCGGCTATCTTATCGAATTCAAGGAAAGGGCCAAAGAAACCTCCCTTTTGGTGGCTTCTCCTTTTCTTTGGACGAGTGTGCCTTTTCAGAGAGTGACGTCGATGTTTGGCTAAGCGTTTCTTAGGATGACGTGACTGTCTTTTTCGTTTTCCTTTTCCGTTTTGAACCAAAGAAGAACGACGATGGTAACGGTGTACACTTCTTGGAGGGGATATCTTTGGGTGTGCAGCAGCACAAAACACTGATCCGTATTGTTTGCCTCAGGTCTTTTTTATACTGGAATGCGTCGCCACTGATTGTCGTTACGTCGTATCAACTTGATGACAGGCAACACACGTCG
>JAECUM010028710.1:0-19655 GCA_016617855.1 Megalonaias nervosa | reverse complement strand
AGAAGCAAATTATATATTGCTTAAAAGTAAAATTGTGTTAAGACCACGCAAGTGACATCCTTTTATGGAGACGGGCATAGAAAATTGAATATCTGCATTCCCGAATTTGGAATAAATGTTTTGATCTACATTTATGACTTGTACGTTAACCATTTAAGAGATAATCCCCTGCGTGAATACGGTGAAAACTTTAAAAATATGTATGTATGTATGTATGTATGTGTGTGTGTGTGTGTGTGTGTGTGTGTGTGTGTGTGTGTGTGTGTGTGTAAAAATGTTGGTGAACAACGTATAAAGCTGATACAAAGCCTGAATCAGTTTTCACTATCATTGACTGTAGAGCTGGGGTAAATGAGTCATTGAATTTGTCTGTGAATAACAGCTTAATAGAATTTAAATTTATAAAAGAAACCAAGAGTTTTTTCCAGCAGTATAGTACTTTTAAGATTCCCATTTTGAATCTTTCGAGGCTATTCTAGCTTTCTACAGTTGAGATGATAACATACAGTACTTATTCGTGCTACGTAAATCTCTCTCTCTCTCTCTCTCTCTCTCTCTCTCTCTCTCTCTCTCTCTCTCTCTCTCTCTCTCTCTCTCTCCCATTTGTCTGTCTTTCTGTCTGTCTTTATTTATGTCTGTCTGTCTTTATGTCTGTCTCTCTCGCTGTGTCTCTTTCTGTGTCTCTGTGTCTTTCTATGTTCTCTCTGTTTTTTTCTCTCTCTCTCTCACTCTCTGTCTTCTCTCTCTCTCTCTCTCTGTCCCCCTGCCTGTCTGTCTGTCTGTCTGTCTCTGTCTGTCTGTCTCTCTCTCTCTGTCCCCCTGCCTGTCTGTCTGTCTGTCTGTCTCTGTCTGTCTGTCTGTCTCTCTCTCTCTGTCTCTCTGTCTCTCTCTCTCTCTCTCTCTCTCTCTCTGATAACCTATATAATTTCTTTCTAATATTTATTTCATATTGTAACATTGATGTTAATCTGAATACAGTCAATATATTTTCGCTTAGCCAATGTATTATTTTCCTTTTATTCACCCGTTGATAATCAGTTGAAAACAGGTTGTCAAGGCACCCTAATGAGACTGTGGCGATTTCGACGACCGGGGACATGCGAGGTGTATTCCGTAATGTTTAATCCTATTAATAATTAATAGCTAATTAACACATGACCTTTACTGTACCCAAAACAGGCAAAGATTAATTTTATGTATGCTCTGACACACCCGATAATTACCTGTCAAATTATTCCACTGCTATGATTTTGTTGGAAACATACTATCGATGGATTCTTTTTTTACTCAATGAAAAAGTCCTTTGTTTGAAGACCGAAACTTTCAGGCCTCATATTCCTAAATAACAGCCTTTCCTGACTGAAAAATGTGTCGTACCAATGAAGTGGTTTGTTTTTATTCCAGACGCCTCATTAGCACTTATAGCATGATTTTGGTGCGTGCTATATTAGGCTAATTATGCAATGGTCTGTGCATTCTACTGCATTTGGTTCCTTTGGTAGGATGACTATTATTGAAGTTGTAAAGTCTTCCGGCCATTCTCCAGTTGTATAAATGTACTTACATAGTGTTATAAACACTTTTTCGGCCTTCTCTCCAAGATTATTGAGTAACTTGGCTGGAATGCCGTTGACTCATACTTTCTTAAGTATTTATCACCTTGAATTTATCATTGGCTTGGCATTTACGCACACAGAAAATACAAGCATCTCTCTTAAAACCATATATGGTATCAATACATGCTGAAGATTTGGATTCAGTTAGCATTTGATAGGTTGGAAATAATTTATCAGAAAGTGAAACCAGTCCATTTTAGAGTACTGTTATACAACCGTGACAGTTCTTTGCAGAGCTAAATAAAATCAGCTTAGTGAACCAATTGGCACAGAAAATACGAGTATAAATTAACGAATAGATAAATTAAAGAGGAAAATAAGGAAAGGTAAGGTAGTATGAATGCGAGCATATATATATATTAATGTGATGAATGGAAAAAAAATGAGTCAGGCAAAAAGGACTCAAAAATTGATTATGGATGAGCAATGAAGACAATGAAGAGTGAATGAATGAGTAAATGATTATGTGTATGAGTGAAAGATAATTTACGAATTAGTGAATAAGTTGATGTAGGAAAGACGAGTGAAAAATTAATCAATGGATTAATGAAAGAGTTGGTTATTGTGGGACTAATGTGGCAAAATGAATGGACGAATGACACGAAAACAAAAAAAAAAGATCAACAAACAAATTGAACAGAAAAAAAAATGTTTCAATGGATTTAAAATGAATGATAAATTATTAAACGTTCTTTAATGCCAACTAGCATTAGTTACCTCCCTTGTCCATTTATTTAAATGTAATGTATCCGTTTGTCTCATGCCGGGAGTTAGAAAAGTGGTCTGAGTAGAGTTAAGAACAAATATTCCAATATGATTGGCCTATAATATATTAGACGTGCATTTTTAAGCGTTACTCCTCACACCTGGTTTCATTTTCAAAAATGTCACAGCCACCCCACCGCACCCCACCTCCCAATTTTCATTTTGTGGTACTAATTGCAGATGTAAATAATTTGTTGTTGTTGTTGTTGTTGTTGTTGTTGTTGTAGGGTTTAACGCCATTTTTCAGCACAAGATAGGCTATACATGGCGGCCAGTATTAATGGTGGAGGAAGAACCCTGAAAACCCGGAAAGAACCACCGACCCACGAGAAGCTACTGGCAGGCTTTCTCACGTGCCCATGTTAGCCGAGCCTGAGACTCGAACCCACGCAGACAGAGGTGAGGTGGCAATGATCCGTAACGGTGAGCGCTTTAGACCACTCGGCCACTCGGGGCCCCTAAATAATTTGGGTAGACGTCTGTCTCAAGAAAAGAAAGAAAACTCGAACGCTTGATACAGATATTGTTTTACTCTTTAGGCCGAGTTTCCACTATCGTGGTGTTACGAATCTAAGGTCTTAACAAGGTATAAGAAAAAGCAAAACCAATAAATTTAGTAGACTGATGATTAGCACGTGCTACTTCATAGGCCCTAAACTTATCCTTGAAATCAGAAACATAGTCAAGAAGATTATTCTTGGAATCTTCATTCTTTTAATAACTTCAATGGTCCACGGATAGTATGTCCAAAAACTAATTCAAAAGGACTAAATCATAAGGATTATTGAACTGATTCCCTTACAACAAACAACAGCAAATAAACACACTCATCCCCATTATTTCCTGTATGAAAGATTTCTTCAAAGCTTGATGAAGTCTTTCCAAAGCTCCTTGTCTGTAAGATTTCTAATTTCATGCATAATTGCTAGAAAATTCTAGACTGAAATGTTATCCTTGATCAGACTGGACTGGTTTGGGAAGGCCAGAAAATTTAAAATAAAAGCTTATCAAAGCTATTAATATCGTTCTTGTTTTAATAGGTCTCAAAAAGCAGTTGGGTTTGGAAATCCTGCGGACGCACACAGTATGGTCAACAAGTATTGGCAGGGCCGGCCTTCGGCCGATTGTACCGATTTGACCCAATCGGGCCCCGCGCTCATAGGATTCCCACGCGTTAGTAATTTTAAAAAAATATATCTATTGAGAGAAAATAAAGCGATGGAAGAAAATTTAATTCAATATCTATTATAAAATTGTTTAAAAGCTTATTTCAAAATGCTGTGCTCACAGGGGAACCCGCGCGAAAATCCAGAGGGCCCCACCAAAATGATCCGAATCGGGCCCCACGTTTCCAAAGGCCGTCCTGAGTAGTGGTTGCCTGGTTTGGTCTTAGGTAAGGGAGCCACATAGTCTACCATTATTCTGCTAAATGGTTTGTCAAATGTAATAATAGATTACAGATAATCTTTAAGTATGTTTTAATTGGGTTTTCCTACCATTTGACAAGTGTGAACAAAATCTACAGTATTTACAAGTATTACTTTTAATTTTCAACCGATAAAAATGTTTCAAGATCTTGTGACAGCCTGGTGCTTCAAATTCTCATAAGGACCCCCTTTTTTAGAAAAACAGATAACAAACTAGGACTCGTGGAGTTTCACTAATTGCTTTCTAAAACCAACTGGATATCGCTGGATCATGTTCCTGCCGGAAAACGAGTGCTTGTAATTTGTCAGCCCGAATAGAATGGAGAGAACGAGCAGTAAAATAAGGATCACTGTGATCAACACCTATTGAAAGATCCAAACCAGGAGCGAATGTGACTTCATCAAAAGACTAACACAAGTAAATATGCCATCTAAAGGAATAATTTCCTGATCGACATTATTCTGAAGAGCTCTTTTCGCCATAGCTGTGGTAAATACATATGCTGTGTATAAATCGGGCATTTCACTCTAAATATGATGAAACTTTTTATCCAAACAAGGCTTGTCAAATGCAGGTGGATTAACCACAACCTTATCTCCAGTTAGAACATTTATTAGTAATAAACGACTACCTTTGATAGATACAGAAGTCATTACTCCCTTATTATTTTAATAAAGGTGGGATTGGCAGAATCACCAATAAGTGATGTAGAACCTTCTGACTTTATTGATTCATAAATCTCCAAAACAGACACAAACAGGGGTTGGTTGAACCGAACCAATATATTGATTTAAATACAATTCAGTGACCTTGTCCTATTTGAAAAAGAGCATTTGGAAAAATCTTTATTTATTCTGTTTTATTATTTTTCAACCTGTAGCAATCAGAAGTGAAATAATGCTCGTTCTTTGTTTATTAAGTGCATGAAGGAAGAGAGTAGGATTTCTGATAAGTTTTATCAGATGTTTGATTTATGAAAGTTGTGCCAGATTGAAATTTAAAAGCACTCGTAACAGACTGAGATGATTGTTTTTATCCAAAACCTTACTGACAAATCAAATAAGGAAGACGTACGGGCAAATCAACGATTGTAAGTCATTTAATAATTATTGCCTGTGCGAGCAGCATATTCCAGACGTCCTACATTTTCTTCAGCAAGATAGGTATTGAGATCACTGTATGTGCACTTCCTGAACTCCTCATATTAGGATGAGATGTATGAGGCTATCGTAATCTTTGTCAATCTTGGCTGAGTAACATCTATCAAATATTTATACTTTCTCACTTGCAAATTCAACATGGGTCTGCCCCGTTTCTTTTCAGCGATTCCTAAATTGTGTTGATATGCCTCAAGTACCAACTCATGCTCCTTCAAGATATGTTCCTTAACCACATCATAATGCGCTCATTTTTTCTCCCGACAGTGAAGTGTAGACTTCAAGCGCCTCGCCAATAAGTACACACTGTAATAATAAAATCCAATGCCTTATTGGTTATTTCAAGCGTTCAGCAATTTTATCAAAGTAAATAAAGTATTTATTTACTTCTTTTTCCTCAAAGCGGAATACAGACATAATATTTCAGATAAAATCAAAAATTTATAGCTATCTGTGTTAAAGGATGTGTGTGCTAGTTCTGATTGTTTGAATATATTTCATTAAATTGTCTTCTCTCTGCATCTGCATTTCATCTTTCTCTCTCTCTCTCTCTCTCTCTCTCTCTCTCTCTCTCTCTCTCTCTCTCTCTCTCTCTCTCTCTCTCTCTCTCTCTCTCTCTCTTTCTCTCTCTCTCTCTCTCTCTCTCTCTCTCTCTCTCTCTCTCTCTCTCTCTCTCTCTCTCTCTCTCTCTCTCTCTCTGCATTGCCTTCAATTTCATATCAACGCCAGAGACAGACTTACTAATAACCCAAAGCACTATTATCCAAAATTTATTTTCCTATCAAATACTGAATTAAAATATTTCTATGTCATGCTTTGCTAAAGACGTTTTCGGTTCAGAAAGATCATAATGTCTGGCAAACTCAAGCAAATCGTCTTTTATCATAGACTCTAACACGTCCTGGGTAGGATTTGTAACAAAGATGTCAACATTTGACGACAGTGTGAATATTCCCTGGTTTCAATAAAGATTTAGGAAATTTTAAGAAATGAAAATCATACCGGGGACAATGAAAAAAATAAACTAAGTCATTTTAGAGACAATTGTTTAATATCTCTGAAATGTTTAAGGCAATTCATATCCCGAACTCATTCCCAATTTCTCTTACGACTCTAGGTTTTAAAATATGTAACCAAATCAAAGTGAAATTATCAATTTAAGAACAATCAACAACCTATTTATTTCCCTACAATACAAAATGAAAATTCAAATGAATACTTTCAATATTGTGAATCGAATTCCATTTAGCGGTAATCTTAAATTTCCTATCACAAGTACAAACATATAGAATGTTCCGAATGAATTCCAATAGTCTTGAATGTCCTGATATAATACAATAATGCAATCCAGAATGATTTTTAATGAGTTCACAAAAAATCCAAAGTAATTTGTTAATGTAAAAGTCAATGAAAACTTTACTAATTCTGATGAATATTTTAAATAAATAATTTCTCACAAATCAAATCGGATTTCAACAACACAGTAATAAACTCTGATCACAAATGGATATCAAAGACTGATCTAAAACAGGAATGAGCTATTTATTTATTAAATCCATATTTATACACATTTTTACCTGACCTATATATTTTATTCTGATGTGAAGGAACCCAATGAAAAGGCCTAATCTAATTGTTCTTTTCTCTTTCTTTCTGTTACATATAGTAGGACTGAGAGTCAAAACAAAATTTATAGCTAGCCAATCATTTAGATTTAACTACTGTTGTCTACATATGATCTACACTCGCATAAATTGCTGTGACTCGAAAGACGCTCTGAATTCTAAAGGAAGTATTGAGAAGTTTCCTTCACGTTGCCTATTTTACAGTAAACGTGGTCTTGCGCACATAGCAAGCAAGAACTATATAGATATAACGTTATTCTGCAAATATAATATATACGAAACTGTCCTATTCACGTTGAGATATATGGGTACTGTTCTGTTCACTTAATTGATATACAATTTCGAGACTATTCTGAAGACAGGAAATTATTTACATATGAAAACTTAATTTATGAACTTTCTCTGTTCACAAAATATATTGAATATATTGTTCACCGAATATATATGAATACTTGATATTGTATGGCTTACAGGAAAAAAAGATAGGAATATATAAAATTGTTCTATTTACCGTTCGTGAATATATGAAAAATACACCGTTCAATATGTGACATGACTTTATTTTACCACGTCATACATAAAGCAAACATGAAATGACCATATTGCAAATGTAATAGGGCTTAACACCAAGAATAATTCCACATATTGTATTCCCTCAAGACTGACGACGAATCAGCCGGAATATCATTCGTGCTTATCGTCATTCTCTGTGGACAAGGTTTTGCACCTTATGGTCATAGTTCAGCCTACACTTCTTTTACTATTAATTCCAGCCAATTGTAAAACACATTAATACAACCAGTATCTCTTTAAACAAATGATTTATAATTCGTGTAGGTTAATTAAGTGCACAAATAATTATATGCAAATGTTGGCATTTTCTAGCGATTATTGCATAGTGATGGTATAACTTTGTGGTACATCCTTTAATAGATACTGGTAGACAACGAAGGTGCAACGTTAATGCCATCATTCTGAAATATTATTATGAATTTGCATCTATATTTCAGCTATTCTCACATGATCAATATGTTTTCCATAATCTCTACCTCTACTTTCTCTCACATCCAGTTTTTCGTACAAATTTCCATATATTAAATTCATTTTCATTTTAAAATTACTCTCATTATTACAGGATATTGTCTAAACCAGTCACTGTATCTGATGAGTTGTATTTGAATTTTATTGATACATTACTTGTTTCCTTAGACGTCACATCTTTGTATACTAACATACCGCACAACGAAGTGATACAGGCGTGTAGAAAGCATGGGAAACAAGTACTGTAAACAATCCACCCACACACTTCCTAGTCCAACTCCTGGAGCTTGACCTAAAACTCAATAACTTTGAATTTAATGAAGAAAACTACCTCCAAATCAATGGAACCGCAATGGGTACAAAAATGGCCCCTTCGTATGCTAACATTTTTATGGGAAAACTGGAGGGTCAGCTTTCAGCATCGGTTGAACTTACACCATACCAGTGGGTACGCTTTATCGATGATATAGAAATGAAGTGGCAACATGGAAGAGAAAGTCTGGATAACTTCATATCAAAGGCAAACAACTTCCATCCTTCAATAAAATTCACGGCAGAAATCTCCAACTCAAACCACGTTTTCCTGGACACAACAACCAGACTGGTGGAAAACAAACTACATACAGACATCTACTCGAAACCAACCGACAAACACCAGTATCTCCTCCCAACCAGCTGTCATCCAAAACACTGCATTAGGAACATTCCATATAGCCAGGCACTGAGGATACGCAGAATTTGCTCCGACGATGAAACATTCCTAGAAAGGTCTGAAGAGCTATCTAAACATTTAATTTACCGAGGCTACGACAAAGACCTGATTGCGGAGGCAACCCAAAGGGCTAAACAAACAAACCGCGATGACCTACTAAAATATGGAAAGAAGGAAAAGGCTGATAGGATACCATTTATCCTGACCTACCATCCAGACAACCCAAAGTAGGTAAAATCATCGCGAAACACTGGCCCATCGTGGAATCGTCGGACGTACTAAAGCTAATCCTTCCGAACAAACCTGTAGTAGCCTACCGGAGACCAAAAAACCCTCAAGGACATCCTAGTCAGGGCGAAGCTAACGCCAATCACTAGTCAAGACCACTCTAGTCAATCTGGCCCCTGTGGCGATAAAAGATGCAAAACCTGTCAACATATGATAGAGACCAGGACATTTACTAGCACAGTGACTAGAGAAAAACTAAACATACATGGTCCAAACAAAACGTGCAAAACAGAGAATGTAATTTATCTCATCACATGTAAGATCTTTAGCCTTCAGTATGTCGGAGAAACTGAAAAACTACACAAAAGGATCAACCTTCATAGATCTAATTGGATGACAAAGAAGCTGTACAGAAGCCCGGTCGCAGAACACTTCTCCTCCCCTGGCTACACTTTCAGTGATAAAACACTTATCGCAATTGCTAACAACCCCAACTGGAGTTCCGAAACCAGGAAGGAAAAGGAATCTTACTGGATACGCCGCCTTAGAACATTGAAACCAAGCGGTTTAAACCAAGAAGACTAGAAAAAGACAGCCATGCACAAGTGGAATTATCCTTTGCAGCCGACACATTTTCTTTTCAAAACTTTTCTAAATTTTCTTAGTAGCCTTCAATTACTACTATAAGAATGAAATATCCGGGATATAATTTCGCTTACATAAATGTACACAAAGTAATAGATGTCGCTATAGCTCATCGATTCCTAGCTTAATACAAATATTTTCCAGTATCCGCAACAAGTTGATATAGGCTGGTTGAGACATAATACATTTAAAGGTTTAATTCATGTAGACACAGCCATGTAGAGTTTGCAAACACAATGGTTTTTGTGTTTTATTTGTTTGTTTTGTCTATGTTTTGTATATGCCTTTGAAAAAGACTCATAAAGAGTCGAAAGCGCTCAGGCTAGTTAGATACTAGTTTTGCACTGTTCGTCGTCAGTTTATTGCATTTATCTCAATCAATCCCAGACACACATGATCCCTTGCTGGATCCAGTGCACTTGAAAGGGCTGTTATTTGCCATATGATTTGTATTCATTACACACACACACACATATATCTATCTATCTATCTATCTATCTATCTATATATATATATATATATATATATATATATATATATATATATATATATATATATATATATATATACATAAAATACAAATAATACTATCATACGGGTTAGAGAATTTTTAATTCATACTCTACGGAGATTCGAACCCATATCCACAAGTAAACGGCACCCATCACCTTGCCTGCACACACCAGTCCATATTCCATCACGACTAAGCACACATCACATTAAAAGTGATGCAACTGAATTGGTGTTATATGCTCTTGTGTGTAGCAGACACACTTGCATGATGACCTAGTAATTAATTCTCACCTATCTACACAGTCATTCCAGATTTCTATGAAAGAAATCAAGGTATATAGGATTAATTATAGAGAATTATAAATATACACCAGACAGAGTATCTATATATATATATATATATATATATATATATATATATATATATATATATATATATAATCTGGAAGGTGCTTCCATAAAAGTACGTGGAAATGGCACAAAATGTACTGCTTACATGAGTAGTTTTATTGATTATCGAGAAATGTATAGGCATAATGACAACTTTTATGATAAAGGGGTAGGTACTGTAAGGTCTATTTAAGCCCTTAATCAGATCCAGATGAAACTTATACAGGTAAATGATGCCCCTGTCCCTCTTCTTTAATAAGTAGATCATTTTTATGCAGGACCACATTAACAAAGGAAAGCAACCATTAAATAACCATTTGCTTTCTTGTCCATTGTGATACCTATATGTGTGGGTCATGGATACATTGGCGATAAAGCTTCTATCACGTATACTGCCCAAACACACACATCCTAAACTGATCATTTGCTCGCAGTGTGAACAATAGTCAATAATAAGACTAAACAAGATTGATTTTTTTTTATTTGAAACGTGGCTTAAATGATGTGTATGTTTCCATTATGTTCTATTGATTATCTAGATCACACAATTCGTTGTCATTAAAAACGCTTCGTTCATGTTTATGTTTAGCACAGACTTCCTGTAATAATCTTGCCAGAATTCCCCAGAAAAGACGATTTATGATTTTTTAAAATAATTTTCTTTACAAAAATGTTGTGCACGCTCTTGTACATTAATAATAGCAGAATAGCCAGGATAGTGCTACTGTGCGTAAGGAAGAATTACAAATATTGAAAATGTTGTTTTGTTTCTTGTTTTCTTAAATACAGGTTAATTATCGCATAATTTTCCATATATTCAGTGTTAATATAATCAGATTCGTTGTGTAGAAATTCGTACCATATCACTGCATTCATTTCCTAGATTTCTTAATTTATTGTATGAAATGACTGGGAAATTAAGGATGGTCCATTATGAATATCCAGAACCAAAGCAATTTGTTTTTAATTAATTTGTAATTCCAGACCCTTGTTATAAAAATAAAATAAGTCACATGGCATTGAATTTCAAGTAGACAACGGTAACAAATGTCTTCTTGTGTGCATGTGAACATAGGACTAAAGCTTGAAAAGATATATTAATGTTAGATTGGGCAATTTAACAGGAAACGCAGCACAATTTTAGGCGTGAAAAGCGTCAGAAATGTTTTACATATGCATCAATCTAGAATAATTTGATAACAATAATTTATATAACATCATGCATGTATGTACATAACCGAGCATTTATATAGTCACAGACACACACACAACGACAACAACAATGAAAACTAAATACTGGCAAGGAAGATAGACTCGAAAAGGCACAATAACCTCTATTCTTCTTGTGTCGGTATTCTTGTATTGTTATAGCTTCTATCAGACTGTTTGCCCAACTCTCTCTCTCTCTCTCTCTCTCTCTCTCTCTCTCACACACACACACACACACAAATACATATATCAGTGGTCACGAGCAAACGATTTGTACTAATCAGCATCAGGGAACAGTGGAATGATAAACAAGGACGAGCTAAATAATGACAAATGAAAGCACCCAATCGAAATAGCAGTATTTAACTACAAATTGCTTTCAGGGTCAATTTAAACTATTTCAAATCTTTGGATAGATGATGGTTTTAGTTATTCAACAAAAAAACAATTGTACAAGAGTGCATAAATCTTTGAAGGAAAACAAGAAAATAAAACTATTTGAATAAAATTGAGAAGTCCAAAAACATAGCGCTCCTTCTGGGAATCGAACTGCTAACGTAACATTTAACGGTGATTTATTGGAAAGCATCTTACCTTTTTACCTCTCAGACTGTGTAATACGGAGGTCATAATAATTAGTATACAAGCATATCATGTTGCCTAGTTAGATTCCTTCAGGTAATGTTGATTATGTCCCAAATAATTGTTTTCTCCTTTTAGGAAAAACAAATTTATTTCTAATTGTTTTTGTATTAAAATTAGAGTAAAATTGATAACTGTCCTATATACTCCCTTTCATCAACAAATACTTCGTTTTGAACCAACGGTAGTTCTTGATATCTTTGAAGAAGCAAATATATTACAAACATTTTCATTTACGGGTGAAATCGGCCCTAATCTAACACTGTCCTCTAAATTTTGATGACATAATCGTAAATAATGTAACGAGTGTTGTCTCGATATAAACATGTTAGGGAAATTTATTGTATTTTATAAGAAACTCGCTGCTTATGTCAAAGTTATTTTATGTGTTCATTCTTGTAGTCTAGATGTAGTTCATACTTGATCGTTATAGAGATGCAAGGGACCTACAATCTATACCCATAATGCATCTCAATTAGTAATAAGTTGCAAAAGATCTTGAAGATATTAATTCGGTCGTTTTGTCAATATTTCACTCTTTGTCCTCCCCAATGACATAACATTGGACCATTGCTAATTCATATTTCCAGATCAAATATATTGCATAAAAGAGGGCTTGAATAATTGTGTACAAACGAGCAAGAAAAAATGCGTACAGAAGGGCAAGAAAAAATGCATACAAAAGGGCAAGAAACATTGTGTACAAAAGGGCAAGAAATAATGAGTACAAAAGACAAAATATGCGTACTAATGGGCAAGAAAAACTGCGTACAAAAGGAATGAACAGAGTATAAAAGGGCATGAGCAAGTGCTTGCAAAAGGACATGAACGTATAAAAGGGCATGAAAACTGCAGCGTACTGTTTTATGTAGCGCAACATATGTATAAACAGTGTTAAAATATTTTAGGCACTTAAACAGTTTTGTCGATATTCTGTCGACGTTCAAAAGGACAAATATACCGACGAAAGTTTTCTCCCCTAACAGGAAATTGAGCAATCCTAAACCAATTCGTCATAAAATCATTTGTATAATACTCTGTGACCATTCTTTCTGAAAATCTTCCAGTATTTTGCACAGCATCGTATTTTTTTAATATAGGAAACTAAAATTAGAACATCTCATCAGAATTTAGCATAAGCGATTGGAAGAAAGAACTTAAAACACACAGGAAACCGCTGATTCACTATTTCCTAATATTGAACTAGGTATGGGTATAGCCAAGAGTTTGGAAAAGAAAACGCAAAGGCAATCATAATATCTGCTCAAAGTCACATTATGACCAACAGGAAGCCTGCTCAAGATCCGTCTGGACATATGAATATAAGGTTCGTCACATCTTATTTCCTTTTGCACTAGACTTTTCAATTTATAAAATCTATAAGAATATTTTATAGTTAACTGCAATATCAATAAATAATTCTTGCAAACTTATGAATACACATGTAACGAACGCCCATTAGATTTAGCGCGTCAACGTCCCTATGATTCACGTTGCAATAGTCGGTACACACTTGAGAGCAAGTTTTAGGCACTTTTAGTCATTGAATTATTTCGTATTATTGGTACAAAAAATGTGGTTTTTCATCTATTATAAAATAATCGTGCAAGCTAATTTAATTAAAATCATGTTTCTTATTGAAAATTAGATGAAAAGTTATGATGGAAATAAAAACTTCATTACTATTCTGTTTTAAAAGAAAACCAGGGGACTTGAGTGTAGCTATTTTTCAGATAGCGCTATCCAACCATCCTGAAAGTGTTAAAAGTTGTAAAAATTATGAAAAACAAGATATGGGCATAATTTAGACAAGATCTTTCTCAAGTTAAGCATCTAGAGAATGAATATATTGACGGAAAAACATGTACATGTGTGTGTGTGTGTGTGTGTGTGTGTGTGTGTGTGTGTGTGTGTGTGTGTGTGTGTGTGTGTAAGATAAGATTGTGTGTCATCAGTCCCTATATGTATATGTATGCACACATTTTTGTGCAAGCTTGTGACTAATGACGTCAGAAGACGTTTGTGACTTCACTTTTAGTTCTACTTAACATCGTTTAAATCGCTTTATCGTTTCTGGATAAAAGAACAACGCTAAAAATTTTACTGCCAGCAGGATACCTGTAAGAAAAAGATCTGCACAGCAGAATGCATTTGAAAGATGCTTATGAAATTCACTTTGACAAAAGCGATGCTACTGTAATAAAAAGTTTCCAAACGGAGGCAATAACTTTTAAGTCCAGTTTACAACTGTGCAGTGAAAAATCATATTTTAACATTTTAGACTTGAAACGTTTAAAATTAATGTTCATCATGAGTCTGGAAAGATATTTAAACTTGATAGTGACATATATATTCTTAATTTAAAATTATACTATCAAGAATGTGACCTGAGAAATAGAAGAATTGATGGTTGGAACGGTATTTGATATAATTAACCATAACAATGCATCGTATCACAATTTCATAGGATCACATGGATCATACAATGCGCTATTACGAAAATTTATGCACCAAAGACATATAAATCTAAATATAATCAATTATTTGAAAAATCCGCAAGGCGAAAGTTGAAAAGAGAGATGATTGACATGTTCTGTGAAATTGGCGAATTATTTTGCTTTTTTATGCGTAATGCAAAGCAAGCAGTCTACTTGAGGGAGATAAATACATGAGGGATCCCACTGTTTGATGCTCTAAGTATTCAAAAGAGCCGTCAAAAGGAAAAAGTGGTAGAAAAGAATGGCAACGCAAACATGTATTTCTACCCACATTCGATGCGTTTTATATCACCTTTCATTAAAATCCAAGAGTAGCTCCGGAAGGCTGAGGGTTCGAAACCTGCCGAATCTAGGCCGAGGCGGCTATAAAACATAGTAATTTACTCTAGTTGAGTCTGTATGATATAACATTTCCTATGTTTATGTGCCGTTAAGTACCGAGCAAAACAAAAAACATAAGGATTACAGTAACATTTGTTTCTTTATTGCCTGATTGGTGTTGTACTATATTAGCACATTAAAGCCCGCCTAGTGCAGAGGAACATTGTGGACTGACCATGGCTGGTCTGGGCAAATATTAAACAAGCAATCCATTAGTTATACCTGAGCAGTCTAACCACTTTTCCTCGTGTACATTTGAATATCTTTACGAAATATTTAAGTGTCAATGGAAACAATGTGTTGTATGGCGATACTCCGATTGTCTCTTATCTTCACCACAGCACATCTCATAACAATATTTGCTATATTTGGACTACACAAATAATACAATAAATAAAAGGATATATATTTATCCCCTATTCTGTACATTTTTCCTATAGTATGTGCAGTTTCATATTCTTGATATCACAACGTATTACATATCACTTTATATGATTAATACGAACATGAACTTATTGTACAGTATTTTCTTTACTGATTGGCTGCGACCGTGGGATAACCTTTCTAACCCCACCTTCTGGAATTTGTTGTTTCCAAGGAATATTTTGGTAGCCATTTTTCGACTCGAGGCACGAAAGGGAATTTTGGGAAAAATGGTCTCGTCTATCTGAATATGGCCAATTTACCCCCATAGGTGTTTGTTATGTCATGTATAACAATGTCATATAAAAAATGGCGTAAAACCCCATGACAAAAACAACAAGTAAAACTAAGGTTATTGCTCAGTTGATAGCGAGTGGGTGGGTGGGGATTGAAGGGGTGGTATGTCTGTAACATAGAATCGACCATATATATAAGAGTGGTTTAATGTTAACTGACAGAAGAAAATAAACTCACCTCTGTTCACAGAAGAATGTGGACATAAACCGGTCTCACAACTGACAGAACTTTATCCAACCACAGCATATTTGCGCGGTAAAAATGTGATGTAAATTCGACTCAAAAAGAAATTTGTTTGCATCTTCTGTACAGTCTACTGTTCCAACTCAAATACTGCAAATGTCCGGTCACAAATACATTATAATAAATATGGGAATTTTTCTGCATCCAGTAATCCTCATTCACATGAATACGGTGACCATGTACTGTTTAGTTGTGAAAGTGACATGTTAGAATAAGCATGGATCGACTCTAACCGGTACTGTGTACCGTATGAAATCAAACAGATTGGACATTCTGTGTTGAAAAATCATTTTGTCTTTGTAAAATATTCTGTCTATTCGGATGAACGCTTGTTCTTTGATTTATAGTTTGCAAAAAAAAGGTTTAATCAACTTTTACTAGTTCAACTTTGTTAAGGGTTATTTTCACGCACAAAAAATGAAAGATGCACGACATTATTCAATCTTCTTTCTATGTAAATAACTTCCACCGAAACAGAAACTGTGTTATCAAAAGAATATCAAATGGGTAATAATTTAATATTGAATTTCTGAGGCTCACAAAAGCTGGGCATTATTCAGCTCATTTCATAAATTCAATATTATGCCATTACCCATTTGAGATCCTCGATATAGTTAGGTCTATTTTCTCCGGCACATAGGTGTCAACTAATCATTACAATTGCGTGTAAATACACTTAGTTTCGAATCAGAAATCCATGGTGTTTGCGAATGTAACGATTTCAGCTTGAGCAGTGAATCGATTTCTGTGCGTCCTGAGTTCTTTCCTTCTACATTTTTCCATTCTTTATATTCGTTTATGGGAATGAATGAATGATATATTGGAATAGGGCGCTAGCACTTAGCCGTTAGGCTATAGGTTGTGCTTACTGTGTGGTTCAATATGCAACTTTATATATATATATATATATATATATATATATATATATATATATATATATATATATATATATATATATATAATCTCTTTGTCTGTGAATGTGTGCGCGTTAGTATACGCTTTATGTTTGATGTATCACAAGATGTGAACATTTTTCAAATATAGGAAGGCAAGCTTTCCTTGCAAAGAAAATTTTATGCAGCGGGTGATTTCTCGAAGATATAGCACGCATTCATATATTTTATTTATACTACATTATCAATCGTTATTGCCTCTTTTGTTTAGATAAGGATACAGACAAAGGAAAAAAGAGAAGAAAAAATATTGCATTAGCTATATACAATTAACAGAGATGAAGAGGAGTCTCTTAGAAGCGCAGCTTCCGTTTGGGGATTCTCATATAAGAGTACAATATTTATTATAAAGTAAGGCGTACTCCTCACAACCCTCTAATACATAATTATCATTAATTTTGTACAATAAATAATATTTTATATGTTATGTAATAAATAGCGTGCAAGAAGACACGGCTCTCATGATTTCTACGAGCACATGTCTTCTAAATCTTGATAATTTGAGCATCGATTTTATTAATAAGAAAAGAATCCATGTATTACAGATGCAAAGATCACGCATTAAAAATTTTCTTTCTATTTCAAGCTTGCCTAAGCCGATAAAGTCGGGAAATTTTACCTACCTAGGTGATGTTGAATAACATTCATTATCTGATATAGTATATAGCAAGACAATGCCAAAATTATTTGTGAAATGTATCCAAAATATATCCATTTGTCGCAGAGTGCTTTAACAGCAAATAAATTAATGTATTATTACATCTTTTTAAGATTAGCTGCAGTGTTTACAAACATGTATGGTACTATTTGGAACGATGGTCAGAATGTTTGCAAGGACGTAATTAACTGTTATGCTCTTGTTATTTTTGAAGGTGGTGCAATTATGCTAAAACACATCGAGCCTTCTTAAGTCTTTGTGTGTGTGTGTGTGTGTGTGTGTGTGTGTGTGTGTGTGTGTGTGTGTGTGTGTGTGTGTGTGTGTGGGATTTTTAACGTCATATCGCTACGTTGTCTGCTGTATGGCAGTTTATAGTGATGTCATGCTCTGGGGCATCATGCCGCAGACATGTAGTATTATGTCCCATCCAGTCACATTATCCTGACAAGAGGCGGACCAGTCCTAACACTAACCTTATAATATTGAGCGCTTAGCGAGGCAGATGTTAGAACTATTTCTAATAGTTTTTGGTATGACTCGGCCGTTGCTCGAACCCGCGACCTCTCGCACCCGAGGCGGACGCACTAACCATTGAGGCCACCGGGGCGGTTTTAAGTCTCTATGCTTGATATTCGACCAAACTTCACAACCATAAAGGGCTGATGATATCACAACTGTTTTGCACAAACTGACGTAAGTAAGAGGATTGGCTCTAGCTTCATTGTACCAATCGCAACAAAAGAATAAAATAATTTTCTGCCTTTAGTACAATGCTTGTCTGCTTTTGTCAAACATTCCATATTGAAGCTAACAGGAATTCCAACATGCTCGGTTTCATTTAAAATAAAGTATGATTGCCTTTTTCACTTAACCTTCTCTCGTGTCATTTGTCTGCACTGATTTAAACCTAATAGACAGCTTTTGCTAACGATTAAGGTGCAGTTCCATTTTAGGGAGTATCTGTTACATTTATCAAGCCTCTTATATGGACTTGTGTCTTTGCAAGCAGAGTGAAAGTTATTTAACGTTAGAGTTTGTTTTACTCTCTCTCTCTCTCTCTCTCTCTCTCTCTCTCTCTCTCTCTCTCTCTCTCTCTCTCTCTCTCTCTCTCTCTCTCTCTCTCTCTCTCTCTCTTTTGGTTGATCTAAGTTTGCCAAACTTGATCCAGAGGTGGGGGTATCATGCAATGGTAATCCATGGATGTAAGGCCGATAATTAATAAGTGGAAAAGAAAGGAGATAAGGTATGTATTTATGGAGGTAAGAAAGACAAAACTAAAGGAAAAAACATAAAAGTGGAAATGCGGACTGACCAACACAGAAGGGGGGAGTCTTGTAGAGACGAAGGATTATAGTAACACAGTCGTCTCTTTTAGACAAAGACAGTCCTACTTTTAGAATGCGAAAGCACATCTGCCAATTCGATATGCGATTTAATACATTCAAATGAGAAGTAACAATTTATAAAGACGAAAAAAACAGTAATGACCATAAAATAAACAACAAAAATTTATTTTGAAATATTCAGTAAAAAAATATACAATTTGACTAACACTCCTGAGCAACAAAAACATTACATTACTAATAAATGCAGACAACAATGTAGAATTACATTACTAATAATCCAGGCAATACTGTTGCATTTGTTACGTATCGGCTTGTTCAAAAGTAACAAAAGTAAAGAGTGAAGACAACAAGCTTTGTAAGTTTGAACAAAAATAATTTATTTCCCTAGAAAACACGGTGAAAAGGTGAAAATATGAAATAGGACTTACGGTTTGAGAAGAAAATCCAAACATTTATCCTAGTACTGAAAAAATACAAGTCCTATCACGAAATAATTTTAACTGAATCCAGGTTCGAATCTTGATGACGTTTCAAGATGGAGGATGATGACGTCAGGTGAAGTCTTTACACAAATGTCCAGAATTTCACGTTGAACCACAGTTTCTACTGTACTGTTCCAATTTAGAATGAATTTCACTGAATGTCTTTGTCCTAAACCACTTGTGAAGTTCTCCAGGGAAAAATAAATTATGATTTAAAAAGTAGATGAACTCCTATAGCTGTCATCTATAATAAGACACATCTCGAGCTCTACAGATGTAAAGAAAAATAAACTCTTTCCAGCACAAGAAAAATAATACCTTCTTCTCAAGGTATAAGAACGACTCTGACTATTTCACAGGGACCTAAGTATTTAAAAACCGACCTAAGACGTCATTTCATGCA
>JAECUM010028708.1:0-16434 GCA_016617855.1 Megalonaias nervosa | reverse complement strand
TTCTTCTTCACTCATCATCAGACATTTATCATGTTGAATTTGACTGGGATGATCATTTTGACATCCACAGCAATCTTTCTTGACCAATTCCGTAATTTTGTCCTCCAGGTGTTTGGCAAAACATAACACTAAATGTTGTTCTTGTTCTGGCCATCGGGACGAGACCACCTCGTCCTCTTCGTCTTCGTCTTTGTCTTGGGGTTCTGCTTTCACGGTATCCTCCCATTCCATTTCCAAAGATTCTCCACCATTCAAAGAGGGATAAGAGTCTTCCATATTTTCTAATAGTCTAAAATGACTTCTCTCAAACTGTTGATTTCTATGGTATTATCGAATTCGGCATACAGGAGGGCGTTCACCGTCTCGGCGAGAGCTTCTGCAAACTGAAGTTCCACGCGTAGTTGACCGGATTTTATAGGGTGGAAATATCCCTCGTCACTGCCATGGTCTGGAGTGAAATCAAAGGCCCACAAAGTGTAACCTCCTGCATAATCTTCATACGTAATGCCGTGACTGGTGTTGGTTCCTACTGTCCGGTAGCTTCGTACAGGGACAAGTACGATCTCAAGTAATTGTTCTGGGTAAAGATAGATTCGAAGGGTATGGTACACAAGGTCTTGCCATCGCGACTGACTTCGATCTTGGACACTCTGTAGTGCTTAAATTGGAAAGGATTTTGATCGTGGGCTCCGTTGAGGGCTGTTTTGCACACGATGCCAACGATTAAACGTTTGGGTAACTGTCCTTGGAACAGATGATCTTCGATCTTGGATCGGAGTCCAGCAGCGATGGCGAAAGTTTTCACTGCTACGCGTCGTATTGGATACTTGGCAGTCGTTCTGCTCAACGTGTGACTGATGTCGTTTCACGCTTTAGGTAACACTTCCACGCAGCGCACGTAAAGTCTGGCTTCTTGGATGATGGTTTTGTACTCGTTGGCATGCGCCATCAAATGGAAAGCGATAATGCTGCGATTCAGTTTCAGGCGGATATCCACTCCGTTTAGCAAATACTTGTCTTGCAACCACATGTCCAAATGCAAACGATCCATCAGTTCTAAACTACGTCCCTGCACAATTTTCTTTCGACGGTCGTTGAAGCTCACATTGTGAGAATTGTCATCTGCTGTCAGGGCTGTGTCGTTAAACGTGTCCTCGCCTGCTGTATCAGGTTTTCATACCACGCAAGCATCCAGATGAGCGTTCTTGGCCTCTTTTCCGTACTTCAAGAGATTTCCCAGGTACGCTCGGTAAGGGTAAGTATCCATGCTACTTCTGACCAGTTTGTTATTCAAGTACAAATCCACTTCGCTGAACAAAGAATGCATGACATTGTTGACGGGAGCTACTCTGGCATCGGCTTCCTGATTGGTGTTGTCCCTTTTGATCACTTTGAGTTTCAGATACAAGTAACTGCTATTCAGATCGATGTAATCTTCGGACTGTCCTTTGATTTCAAACTCGATGGGAGCTGAATCCGTCAAAGAGGAGACGGGATGAAATTCTACCCATTGGAATACTTGCATCGTTATCATGGTGGATGGCATGGCAAACAGATCCAGTTCCGACTTGGAACAGGCGCAAGACTCTCGGTGCATCATTTTTGCTCTGTGGTATTTTTAATAATCAAATATGTCTAAGTCTCGGACGGTTCTTCTTTTCTTAGTCTTTCTAGCTCTGGGGGTGTGAAGTCCTTTAAAGGGGTGTCTTCGTCGTCTTTTTCTGCCTTGTCTTTGCTGTGGCGTCAGGGAAGCAGGAATACCTGACTCGTCAGCTTCCGGGGCATTTATAGGAGTTTCTAGTCTGCCCAAAATGTCTTTACCCGTTTGAAGCAAGACATTTTTGCCTGCTCTCAAGAAAGCTTCTTTGGGGTTTTGTTTGTCGATGATGACATTTTGGAGTAATTCTTTACCTTGCGTCAAAGCGGCATCTTTCAAGGCGTGCAATCCCCGTGTCACCATGGGTTTAGAAACGGGGACCAATGAACGAAAGGCCGATTTTAGCATATGTCCTAAACCATGTCCTCGTTGTCGAGCGACTCCTTGATACACAGGATATATGACTGACAAGTGGTTAGAGTAATGGAATATTTTGTCCCAGATCTCCTTTTATAGTACTGTTGACAGTGTCGAAAAACGACTTACTGACGGGCAAATAGTGAGGATTTACAAATTCGCGGTGAACGTGATAGGTGTTTCCACCTTCCTCGTCAGCGTTCGTGGCAGAATCCACTTTGAAAGGAATGACACGCAGTAACGGTACGGAGGTGTGTCCCACAACGTTGTACTCCACCACATCGGAGTACACAAAAATCAAATTCAGTCCTTGGTTTCGTTCTACAGGGAATCAAAAATATTTCGCAAAATCAAAGTTGCCGGTAATGGCTGGTGTCTCGTTTTTAATCCTGATCAACTTGGGGTCTCCACCCAAAATGTCATACAATTCAGGACAAAATGTAATGGCCAATGTGTTGTCCTCTGAAAATTTCATCAGTAGGCGACGAGCTATTTTGTGGTACTCGAGGGTGACACTTTTTCTGGCTTTCTCTAAGGCTTTGCCAAACACGACATTGAACCTGTCAGCAATCGCGTTCACCAAATGTTGACCACTAAAATAATAGCCTGAGGAAATTTTCAACCGATATGTGGTTCGTTTAGTTTTTGGGTCTTCTGTTTTCATGTGGTCACCTACAGTGACGCATTCAACCAAGTTTTGTTGCACTTGCTCATCATGAACTTCTACCGTAAAAGTGTTTTGATTTTCGACGATGTTTTTGATTTCTGTAGGGTGAATCATTTCCATCAAAGCCACATCCCAATGGGCTACTTGATCCAATTGAATGGCCTGAGGTAATTTGGCCGTAAAACATCACAAAGTATAGTGGGAAAAACCTCCATGGAACTATCACTGGGTAACGTTAAGTAAAATTGGTTATTCATAATTCCTGAGTTCTTGTGTCCAAGTGGTCACTGGAAGTCAGAGGAGTGTCTAAAAGAGGATTGTTGTGATGGTTATGGTGATTTTTGGAAGGTGGGCTAACGTTGGACGCAAGGTTCCCGTTCTTCCCGTTAGAGGAATATTTCAGGGACGGATTGGGAAGAAGATAACCGATGCAACTGCACAATAAAATGGTCCACAAATTTTTGTCTCCTTGTTGCAAACTCAAATTGGCAATGGCAGCACCGATGACAGAACAAACCACAAAGATCTGGCAGAAGAAAAACGATTTACGTTTTAGGCACACGTTCTCCACACCACACCCACAAAGGTTGCTTTTGTAGATCTTGCAGAGAAGAACTGGGGGAAGGAGTGGTCACTGCTGTAGTGGTAGCGGTTGAAGCTGTGTTGAAGGGCATGATGGTCACTTCTTTTTATAGTCGATGATTTGTGAAGCGTCGATCCAAGAGTCAAAACTGGGAGGATATCCTTTCCAACGCACTTTTGACATCTTTGACACGTCGTTTTCCCACTTTACGAGTTCTTCGATTGAGAATGCTTTCGATCTCGTACACTTCGTCTTCCTTTTTAGTCACACGTTGAAACTCGGGCAAGTAAAACGTTCCTTTTAACACTTCCCCGTTCATGTCTTCCAATTTCTAGACGACAGGATGGCGGCCACGCACACTTTCAGTGACACGAAACAATTCGATGGTCTAGTTGGGTAAGTAACCTCTGTCAAAAGTGAATGTGATTTGGCCAATATGTACCCAATCTCCTACTGCCAACACCGCACCTTTCTTGGGGACAGTCACCGTCGGGCACGTACTAAACAGGCGCTCGAAGACGGTCACTTCCTTGTCGGGAGTCACTTCTTCAGGGGCACGATGGTAAGATTGGTTGTACGCTTGGACTAGGTGAGGTAAGACGTCGAAGTACTTGAGAGTGTGTTGATGCATAAAATATTTCCACATGCGTTCTTTCAAGGTGCGTTGAAAACGTTTCACGATGCTGGCTTTGGTTTCGGGATTCTCGTTGGTGAAAAGATGAATGTCACGTTTCTTTAATTCCTTTTGGAGAGCTTGGTTTAGAAATTCGGTGCCTTTGTCGGTTTGCCGTCGAAGAGGGTGACGACCGCTTTGTTTCAACACCTGTTTGAGGGCTTTCACTAACACACTGCTCGATTTGGAAGTCAATGGCACGACCCAAGCAAATGTGGGAAAGACGTCGATGACACAAAACAAATATTTGTAGCCACGATTGTAGGTGGCCAAATGAGAGACATCGGCTAAATCCGATGCCCTCCACTCGGATGCGACTTCTGGAAAATTTTCGTCGAATGGGCTTGTGTAAGGTGTACGTGGCCTGTTCTTGTAACCATCGTTGCACTTGAGGTAAACGGACACTTCTCAGTCGAGTTTGGGCAGCACGATACAATTTCTGAACTCCTCCGTAACCTGCAGGATGGGATGGATAGTAGTAAATGCTGGCTAACACCTTCTCCATTTTTTTAAATAAGTTATCCAATCTTCAGTGATGCTACTCTGAATAGGATGATGGGGTGGTTTGGAAAAGGCTTTACGTGTTCTATGTGCCACCGGAGTAGAAGTCTAAGGTAGTTTTGGTGGTGGTGGTGGTGGTGGTAATGGGATGGCTGTGGTCTTCTTTTCTTTCATCACTTTTGGTTTCCCTTCTTTCTTTTTGACTTCTGTCGAAGGAGGAGTGGACATCATCTTTTTAACCCAAGCTTTAAGTTCTTCTCTTTGGGGTGTAGGAGAAGGGGTCAACAAGGGTGATGCAATCTTACTAGAGATGGGAGCTGCTGACGGTGTGTGAAAGAACTCTTGGGCCACTTCTTCCTCAGGCATCCGTGGGGTTGCGTCTGTCTTGACTGCTGAAGGTGGTGGTGGTGATGAACTTTTCATCAGGGTCTTAAAATCTTTCCGAGTTAACAGCTGTTTCGTCTAAAGCTTTCTGGTGAAAGAGTTGCAGTCGTTGCAACAGTTGACAGTACCTTTGCGACTTTTCCGTTTCTGACAAATCGCTGCGATCTATCAGCGATTGCAAGTCGTGTTGTAACTGGGACACCTCGGTCAAATGAGGATTGGGAGGTAAATGCGAGGTCCGTTGTTCTTGCCAACGATGGTATTCCATCCATCCTTTGCAAGGTACTAAAGCCAGTTTTCGTCCTTCCGTCAGATTTCACTGGTCACGCCTGGGATCATTTGACTACAGTGTCCTCCTTTTATCTCCTTCGACCTTTTTATATTTGACCCATTCCTTATGAAGCAGCGCCCTGCATGAGTCCCATAATCGTTGTTCCCAATACTCCTTTCAGCACGGGTGATAACAACATGGGTAAAAAGGACAAAAATCCTCCGCGTTGTACCAACATCTTTTTCTTTTGATGGATGGGTATTTTTTTCTTAACCATTTGACGAAGAACGTGTCGATGTTTGGCTAAGCATTCTTTCTGATGTTTAGACAAAGGTATCGTCCCTTTCAAGGCATTCAGACAACATTCGCTCACAGTATCGATGACGTCTTTGGAGGCGGTTTGAATGAGTTGTTTTCGCATGGGTGGAGAAGCTTTGGACAGGACGGACAACACGTCCCAATGTTTGGATAAACGAGGAGGCATTCCTTTCTTTTTCTTTTCTTTGTGGGTAGAAGAGGGATGGCTCCCGGAGGGTGACATCTTTGTTTGTTTGCTCCGGTGAACAAACACACAAACACAAAAATACATTGACGTCACTGACTTGGTACACGCCCTTTTATCCTTTTTGTTTTGACTATCGCTTCGTCAAAAAGGTGACGACTTTTCCCCAAAATTGCTAAATAATCCTTCCCTTTGGTGGCTCATCCTTTTCTTTAGACGAGTGTGTCTTTTCAGAGGGTGACGTCGATGATTGGCGATGCGTTTTTGCGGATGACGTGACTGTCCTTTTCTTTTTCCTTTTCCTTTTTGGACAGAAGAACGACGATGGTAAGGGTGTGCACTTCTTTAAGGGGGCATCTCTGAACGTTCGGGAGCACAACAACACTGATTCCATCGTATACCTCAGGTCTTTTTTATACTGGAATGCGTCGCCACTGATTGTCTTTACGTCGTATCAACTTGATGACAGGCATCACGCGTCGTGGAGGAGTTCGCAACGGACTCAATCGGGACAGTTCTTGCTTGGACAAATTCAGTAAACTCTGTAACACGCCCGATCTCTCTTGGACTTCGATTTTGGGGGCAGGTACTTTGTGAGCAGCGGCCACTGCTGCTAAAGAGGGAGAGGGTGTCACCGCTGGAGGAGAAGTTCTTGGAGACGCTGCTTTCCATTGTTTCATCAAATTAGGAAAAACACGTGTCAAATCGGGTTTGGTTGGCATCACTAGCAACGGAGACGTGGAAGATGCTGAGGCTACTAGTGACGGGGTCACCGTTGCGGCAGGTCGTGGTTTGCGAATGTAAGGTTGCGTTCTAGCTGCAGTGCCTCTCTTGCGGGTAGAAGCTCTTTTCTGTGGGCTTTTCTTTTTCTGAGGCTGTGACCTGGTCTTGACACCGTTGCTCTTTTTCTTTTTCTTCTGGGTACCTTTGGGTCGGGGAGTGGCTTTTGTCTTGGGGAGGACTTTGGGAGCATTGGGATCCCATTTTAAGAGGGAGCGAATGATGACACCTCCTAGAGAACCACTTCCTCCATGTTTCAAAATGATTTCCTTTTTGGTTTGAGTGTCGACGCGAGGATCGGCCAGTTGCCTCAAGGCTACTTTGTTTCTCTCACAAAAGCGTTTGGTTTGATGGGGAATATGAATGATGCCTTGCAGTAATTGACGCGCTGTCACCGTCAACCATCGTAAGACTGCTTTGAGACTGGCTTCTAAGACACGAGCACTTATTTGTGGATTTTTTTTCGCGACTGATGCCGTACAAGGCACGAATCAATTTGACTGGAAGATGAGACTGAAGGGACGTCATGTTGACGATGTGTGAGATAGACCCAAAGTGACCGAGGTTTTTATAGATTCTTTTGGTTGTTGTTCTTCTTGTTGTAAGTCGACCACGGGGACGTGAACACAACAGGCCCTCCGTCTTGGCACCAGTGGTGAAACAGATTGGTACGAAATCGCAAATACTCGGGGTGGTGGGTTTTAAATGCACGAGTAAATAGGCGTGTGGGGTTTGAGTGACAACGTCGTACGCATGAGTCAGCGTTCCTAACTGTTTGGCTAAGACTTGCGATTTATCTCTAGGGCTTTTAAACAAGACCACGTAATGAGCATTGAGACTGATGGTGCGATTGGCTTTACTTTGTTGAAACAAATTTTGGGTGATGTAAATAACACTGGCATTACGATGATGCCCTTTGCGCGTAAATCACAGTTTAATTTCTTCTTCGTCTTCTCCTAACACGTCTTCGAAGATGACCAGATGCGTTTGACTGGGGTCAGACATGATCCCTTCGTCTTCTCCAAGAATGCCTTCCACAAACACGATGGAATTGCCTTGACTTTCTCGCTGAAGGCTGTACGCCGATTGCCACTCTTTGTAACACCACACGATTCGTTGAGGGCGACGATCGATCAAACGTTGTTTATGTTCGATCAAACGTTTGACAAATTCGGTTTTGCCAGAACCGGTAGGTCTGGCAATTAACATGTTAAAGGGATGCCGAAGATACAAGGCCTCCCAACAAGCCCGATCTAAGTTTTCGTCGATGACTGATAGTGGAGCAAGAGGGAGCAGAGACAGTAGAGGTAGTCATAATAGTGTAAGGAATGTTACTTTTGACACGAAGACAGACAAGGCAAGAGTTTTTATGCTTTTTTCAGGACACGTTTATTGCAATCTTTAAATTGTGAACAATACGAAAGACAAAAATACATCAAAGCCAAATGGTTAAGTACATGGATACTGAACGTTTGAAATCAGGGTAACAAATCTTGGGCATAGTGTACCGCTTCTTTTGTCCAAGCCTCGAAGCCCAAGCTTTTCCAGTCACGTACATCTATCTAGTGAGGGTGTAAGTCACAAGCTACACACACATCATCGTACACATCTTCAGTGCCTAAAAGTTGACGAATTTTGTTTTCCACAGAGGTCAAGAAGTATCGACATGAAAGCGCAAGGCTTTTAACAGAATGAGTCTCTCGTGTACATTTAAAGGGATCACTTTCATGCTTTTTGGAGTGGTATATACTGTTCGTAAAGAGTCCACAAAGAATCGGCTGGAAAACGAAATCCCAGAAAGCAAGTCACTAAGACGCACACCACACGTCGACCCCAATTCAATGGACACAGTTCTCGTAATAAGTGTTGCTAATCCTTCACCGTTTAAATATTGTAATTGATTTCCTTCCACGGAATCTTTTGTATCACAACTGATAAAGGTCGTGGCATGGTAGCCAGTTTTTATACCTCTTTTTGTCGGAGGTAATAAGTGTACTTTCTGCACAGAACTAATCGTACTCCAGTAGCGAATCCAAATTTTTTAGACACTAGTTCACACACTACACCCCGCACAGAATTTTCCTATACAGACAAAATTTGGTAGCGTAAAAGATTTTGGTACTCCTCTAATTCTTCCTCTGGAATTCGTTGTACCAAGGCCAGCGTGTAAGTAGAAGGATGAGTAGCAACCAAAGTCTTCTGGTCCTCCTCCAGTTGTACAATGTCTGACCACTGGAACGCTTTCACATGAATCAATCCTCTTATAGCATTCAGATATCAATGGTTTAAACATCGGTGACGTAACAGATGCAAGTGTTCTTTGCGTTTCACTTGTATTTTGACCAACTCTCGGTAAACGCTTTCTCTCAAATCCACAGGCAAACCACAAATGTTCTCTTGTAAAGTATCCATTCAAGAGTCACTGGGTCGTGGCCAATAGCCTCGTTTATATTTGTAACTGAAGTAGTGTCCTCCCATAATCAGTCTTCGTTTACTTTGGAAAAGAGACTAGTTTAAAAATGGAGAAATGATTCTGAGTTTGCGTTACACTTGTATTTTGATCAACTCTCGGTAAATGCGATCTCTACACTCCACAGCAAGCCACGAATGTTCTCTTGCAAAGTATCCACCCAGAGATTACTGAGATCCTCCCACTAAAGGTAGGTAGTAACAATCCGGAAACCATCGAGCATGTTCCAGGTAAGAGGAATCTTTCTGTTCCCACTCGTGAAGTGACACACCGCAACTGAAGCACTTGGCTTTATCCCCTTCGCCCAAGTAGATAAATCCGGCTCTAGCTAATTCTTCGGGCATAGGTCCTCCCAGATATGTTGGTCATTTTCCTCGGAAGGTTTGGAATCGACGTTCAAAGTCGCAGTATTCAGACAAACGCACAGGGAACGAATATTCGTCTTTCACATGTTCATTTCGATGATTGTATGGTGAAATCTGCAGGAGTTTGAACAGTTTTGGATGGCATCCGTAGGGTGGTAGCCGCATGGTTTCATAATGATGACATCCACCATGAAAACCAGTAAAGTGAAAAGATGCACGATGACGTCAGGTTTGACACGCACAGCATCACTTTCCATGGTAGGTATAGTCTTAGCAAACTTCCCATGATGTGATAGTGAACCGCTGAGTTCACAGCGTACGGCATCCCTGCCATCGCAAGGCACAGAATCGCACTCCACTTGAGCATCATCGAACTTGAATGGTATGGTCTGTTTGTTAGCATTCATCTTTCTTGCTTGGTGTTGGTAGTCACAATCAACTATCGGATTTGGACGTTGTCACCTTTTATATGCTGACCAATATCGACGTGACCGTACGGTAAAGTGAAGTGGTTGGGAAGCCGAACTCGCTTCTGGTACACGATTTGATAGACTTTTTCCAAGGGTCGACTGACGATTTGGTGTGTGGGTAAACGTACAATCTTGTGGGGTTCTTAGGTAGGTACTTTAAAATTTCCTTCCTGTCCAGACTGCAAGGCTTCTTTTAATACGCCAAAGTTCACCACTCGAATGTTGCGATAATTAAGTGTCAATCCTTTCACTTTACACTCGGTGTGCACTTCTCCTTGTGGGTCACGGTATTCGTAGCCGTAATGTTTGGGATCTCCACTTTCAAAACTTAGAATCTTGTCGTCGGGATGCTCGTCCGTAAAGGCTCCTAAACGGTCTCCTTCGATGTCAGGGTGACGTTGACCTAATCGATCGATGTAGATGCAACTGTCCGTGTCAAAATACAGCACACGGCCCCCCAACAGTTCTAAAGCTTCGTACAGTTTTAAGCGAGCATGGGATGTCACGTTGGCTGCAATGATTACATTCCCAAATTCGTCGGCTTCTACAAACTCCAGTTCTTCTTCGTAATTGACTAAGATCAAGTCCTCACGAACGACGTCCACGTGTTTCGTGGTTTTGGTTTTGTCGTGAATCATCTGAAAGTAGCGGGAAGGTTCTGTCAAATAATCCGTCTTGGGTAAACATGGTCCTTGTGCCATTTTGGCCCACAAACAATTTGACATCACTTTAGCAAACGATCGCCTTCCTTCGTTTTTCTCCACGTGGTCTAAAGTGGTGCCTTCCTGCTCCCAGTATTTCTCTTTGAATTTCTTTTGGTCTTCGGGAGTCTGGCGCCAGGAAAGATTGCCACTGTCTTCTTGTTTCAGTTTCAATAAAGCATCCACGTAGTCTGCGAAAATGCCTTTCTGAGTCTCGTCGCCCTTGTGATATTTTTCTGTGTTGGGAAAGTGGTAAATTTCGTACACTTCTAACAGTTGGTATCCCAGGTCCAGAGCTTTGAACACTTCCACTCTGACCCACGTTCCTGTCAAGGCGTGTTCTTCCTGGGTGTGCTGACAAGATCGGTCTTGATTTCACGTCTCGGCACAAGTACGGCACAGTGGAAACATCAGCTTTCCTTGGAAATATTGAGGTAAAACGGGATTGGTACAAGTTCGTGGGATGTAAGACTTTACATTTAATCAATCCTTCGTATTGTCAATTGTTGTCCACGTCGATGTGTTCCGTCAGTAATTGCGGGTGCCCTGCGGAAAAGCGACAATATTTGCACACGTAAAGATACAGCGAACACACGTCCAAGTATTTGATTTCTACTCCTTTCTCCTCGTCGGCTTGGTACAGCAAACAGGTGGCATTCGTCAGTCCCCCATACAAGCTGTCCCTCGGATTCAGAGGGTCCACCAACTTGTAACTTTCCACGATGCGTTTAAACTCAGGATCGGTTTTCAATCGGTGATCGTACTCGTGTTCCCACATTTTCTCCACTTAGTATCCTTGCTGTTCTAACTTCAAATGTCGCTGACAATTGACCTGGTACAAGTCTTCCATGGTCCGTTAGAAAATCTGATTTTTAGTGTCACGTTCAGGGTAACACATGGGACATCCGTGAAATAAGCACCCGTTAAACTCGTACATGATCTTGGGGTTTTCTAAGTCCCAACCATCCACCGAATACGTTGCGATGGTTTTCTCGCCTCCTCCGTTGAGGGCGTGTTGGATCCATTTGTCTTCCTTGTCGCACAAGTAATGTAGCCAGCGTAGGGCTTTAACCGAGTATTGACGTTTTACAAAATTGGTCGTTTGAGGGCTTATGACAGCTAAAGTGTTTTCAGGCATGAATCGTTTACAGTACACTAAGGAACACGCTTTGGCAATGGTTCAGGCTTCTTTCAAAGGATCCATCCCTTCGTGCTCCATGAACAGTTCTCAAAATTTTCCACAGCAACGCCGTGAAATGTCCACGTCGGAACGACAATACTTTAACATTTCTTCCTGAAAATCGAAGGGGTCCGAGGATTGAGTCTGGTACCAAGCGTAGAAAGCTTCTCGTTGTTCGGTGCGGATGTTGTTGGGGTCGTAGTAGTGAGCATCCGGCAAATGGGGTAGAACGGCTTGTTGATTGGCTTCGGTATTGAAAAAGTGCGGAAATAGCCTTTGGCCATTTCTGTCATTCCAAACGTTTTAGGCATTCGGCTCAAAGGCATGGCCAAGTAACTTATCGAATCTTTAAACTCTTCTTGTCCCACTTGCATGGAAATGAGTTTGGCTCCTTTCAAAGTCACTTGAGGACGTTCGGCACTTTGTTCCGAATAGTATCTGAGAAGAAAATGCCCATCGTATCCCGAGAAATTGTTAGCTATCACCGTGGCATAGCGATGACAATCTCCGTAACGCTCGATGTCTTCTTGGCTCCACGTTTCGTCGATGGGGTCTAAGATCCATTGGGCGAAATCGGCCAACGTGTTAGGTCCACGAAAGATTTTTTCACTTCCTCCAGGAATCTTGCTGCAGTGACGGCAATGACTAAAGATAGGCTCTTGGATGCACTTCTCGCACGCTCGATGAGCCATGCAGAAATTAGGAATGTGAATGCCAGTCTCTTTCATGCATTCGAAATCGAAAAAGATGAAATTGTCTTTCTTCTGATCGTCTTCCTCCTCTTGATATTTGGAATGATATTTTTGCAAGTAGCCTGTGTGTTCCAAGTCCACGATTTGGCGACAAATGTGACATCCTTCTTTCCTGAGCATACGTGTGCCTTGGTATTATTGGTGCGTATCACTTGTCCACAAGTAGGGCACAATCTCAGGAGTTGACAAGCACCTTTCCGCTGTGAACCTTGCGTCTTCAAATGTTGTTGGTAACAGGTTGGACTGAAAAACGTGAGCTGACAAGCTGGGCAATGCACTCGTTCTTGTCTTTCGTCAAGACAGGGTTTAGGGGCCAAACATCCCTCACATTTCGATCCGCAATGCCTGTGTTGATCTCGATTGTTATAGCCATAGTCACATTTCTCACAGTAATAACCGTATCCCAGGAATGCAGTGATACTGGTGATGGCATCGAAATGTTCATCGTGATGATAGACGTGAATGTATTTTCCGTCTTTGAAATCTTTGCTTCGAAACAACAGAGGTCCGCGCACTTCTTGAGGGTGCACTTTCAAGGTGTAGCCTGGAACCAAGACGTCTTGCAATTTTTGCATTTCAGGAATGCCGTAGGATGTGTCTTTGGATATCCCCGCTTGCTGTAACAGGAGTTCTTGAAATCTTTAAACTTCACCGCATACGTGTAGGTCGTGGTTCTAAATTTTCTAGAGGAGCGTTTGTCGAATGTGGTAATACTTTTCAGGGTTTACTGGTGGTGATGGCGGACTTTAGTTTAGTGCAGACCCTCTGGATCTGGATTCTGGTTCACTCATCTCATCTTCAAAATCACTGGCATGAATTTGAGCCAAGACTTCAGCTACTGTGCGAGGCGATAAGTCACGTTTCTGTCTCTTACTTTCTTCTCCTTTCTTCACGAAATGATGCGATCGTTTCATTTTGACTGCAAGAAGTCAAATGACTACATTTGAAACGCCATGGACACCTTTATATTCATGTTAGGCCAGTGTATATAAATGGCTAATGCCTTTCCTCTCAGTATTCATTTCACTCTCAAGCCGACCAGCACGATGGAAGAGCCCACACAGATCGAACTTCTGATCAGAGCTTTGCGAGGTGTCATACGAAAGTTTTCTTCAGACAAACCGACGGACTACTTCCCTCGCCTTTCGAGATAGAAGTCAAGATACATGATATATCTGTCAGGTAAAAGGGCATTGGGCTACAGAATGTTCAGACCGTCAAAAAACAACACTAGTGTCAAAAGAGACAAAGGTCAGGATACCTGTTATCATTGTCAAGAGAAAGGACATTGGTCTTCAGATTGCCCTAAGAAACAACAGGAGCAGGAGGAAGAAGAATAGGTGCCCTCGGCAAAGGAAGAACCCCGGTACGTCCAGAAAGAGAAGAAAGAGAAGAAAAGAAGACGAGAAAAGAGTGAGGAAGAAGAGAAGGAAAAACCTGTGAAAGTGAAGAAATTTAAAAAAAAACAGAGAGAGTGAACAAAAAAAGACACAGAAGAAGTCTATGAACTTTGTAAAAGTGTTGTGTTGTGAGAGTGGATTGTAAAATGTGTGCCAGAATAGACCAGACAGAAAAAACATAAGTGTCTCCTAGTTTTGATTTTTTAGAATGATAAAGGGTCTATACTCACGCACTCACAAACGTACATCAAAACAAAAAAAAACTCAGGAACGAGTAGTAATCAGCTTTAACTGCCTTAAGCCTTTGCCATGGCCATGGCCTACTTCTTGACTTGCTCCTGTCGATGACTTGGTAGAAATAATAATAATAATAATGAGGACTTTGTATAGCGCCTAATCTTTAGAAGTTCTAAGCGCTTTACAACATTTGACAACACTTAAAAAAAACAAAAAAAAAAAAACATATATAATGATATGATTACAAAAATAAAAACAAACACCACGAAAGTAGAAACAGAAAATATGCTGTAAATATTTAAGGCAAGGATACATTATTAGGTCTTTAAGTCTGTTCTTGCAGCTGAAATAGGTGAGTTTTAAGAGCGCTCTTGAATGAGATCACTGTGTCTTTGTGTCTAAGTGCAGTGGGCAATTCGTTCCACGTTGCTGGGCCCTGGTATGCAAAAGAGCGTTGTCCATATGATTTCATCTTCATAGTGGGAATTATGAGAATACGAGTGTCAGAAGAGGAGCGTAAGCATCTTGCAGGTGTGTACACATGGGTGAGGTCAGATAGGTATGTTGGATTGGAGCCCGTCAGTGAAACGTAGCACAGAGAACAAATTTTGTGTTTAATTCTGGATCGTATGGATAGCCAGTGTAGGGTATAGAGCAGGGGAGAGGCGTGCTCTGATCGTGGTACTCTAAGGATGATCCGAGCAGCTGTATTTTGAACTTTTTGAAGTTTCTGAAGTAGATATTGAGACGAACCAGACAGAATTGAGTTACAGTAGTCCAGTCTTGAAAGTACTAAGGAACACACAAGTGTTGTAGTGGTATCAACTGAAAGATACTTTCGAATGGAGCTGATTCGTCTCAGCTCAAGATATGCAGCCTTGCATATGTTCATGACATGTTGATGCAATGAGAGAGTACTGTCAAGAGTGACACCGAGGTTTCGTACTGACCGTGTGAATTTAATGTTGGTGTTGCTGATAGTTATTGTCTGAGGTAAAGGATGTGAATGAGAAAGTCTTTGTGTTGTAATCAGGATGGTTTCAGTTTTATCATCATTCATCTGCAGCTTGTTACATGTCATCCATGATTTCACATCGGAAATGCACCTCTCTACGCCTTGGATGGTAGCTTCAACTTCAGCTGGATGGCTAGATTTGTATATTTGGGTGTCATCAGCATACAATTGGTGAGACACTGGATGATGATCTATGACATTTGAGAGTGGCTGAGTGTATAGAATGAAGTGAACAGGTCCAAGAACAGACCCCTGTGGAACACCACAGCATAGATCAACTGGGCTGGAGTGTTTTCCATTTGCGGACACAATTTGTGTCCTGTTGACCAAGTAGGATTTGAACCATAGTAAGGCTGTATCATGAATGCCAAATACATACTGGAGACGGTGAAGGAATATATCATGGTCTATAGTGTCAAATGCTGCAGACAAGTCAAGGAGAGTGAGGACTGTAATCTTTCCGCCATCCAAAGCAGAGAGAAGGTCATTGACTACTTTCAGAAGAGTAGTTTCAGTACTGTGGCAAGGGCGATATGCAGACTGTACATTGCTAAAAAGACTGTTTGAATTCAGATGAGACACAAGTTGGGATAGAACAACTTTTTCTAAGATTTTTGACATGAATGGCAGATTAGAAACTGGGCGGTAGTTCTTTAAATCATTATGGTCGAGTGTTGGTTTCTTCAGCAGAGGCTTTACAATGGCAGTTTTGTAAAATGATGGGAATTCCCCAGATGAGAGAGAGGTATTAATAACATCAGTTAGTGAAGGCAAAATCACTAGGGCTGGTATCTCAGGCGTAGTAACAGGGTTGGGTTGTTTAGCTTGGGAAGGTCTTTTTCTCTTGGGTCGTAATAAAGAAGTCTGATACATTTGTTTCAGACTTCTTAACTCTGCCAAAATGTCTAAGAGTACCGTTACCGTTTGAGTTTCACTGTTCTCCTTCTCTCCTACACCTTGTTTCTTCTCTGCTGCTGCTTCTTCCTGTCGTTTCCTTCTTGCCTCTTCTTCTCGCTGTTGCTGTTCAAGGAGAAAAGCGTGTTCTGCTTCTTTCTGCTGCTGTAAAAATTTCTCCAATTCTTCTTTCTGTCTCTGTTTAAAATCCTCGACGTGTGGTAAAGAAGGAGAAGGTGGCGAAGGTGTTGGTACCCGAACAAATTCTTGTGAAGAAGAGAGAAAATCAACTAGATCCCAATTAAAATCGACCTCTTCTGGAAGTAGGTGTCTTTTGACTTTGGTAACCGCTGCTATACCATCGCTTCTCGTCACCACGGCCGGTGCATCCCAATTCATCGCCTTCTTAGTTTCCGTCATGTTTCAAAAAAAACAATGCCGCATCGATTCACTGTGCACAGACGCCAGTTCACCTATATAGGGAATGTGACGTCAGAGGCAGCTCTCATCGGATTGGAAAACGGACTCCGCGCAGTGGCTGAATTTTGTAACGCGTGTTTGGATTGGTGGACAAT
>JAECUM010028707.1:0-19202 GCA_016617855.1 Megalonaias nervosa | reverse complement strand
GTAATGAAGTGTGTCCTTATTGTATAATTTTTGGGAGAAAATTCTGGAGATGTGGAAATATTCTTCCAGAAGGCTGTTCAGACATACCACATGTATGTGCACTGTCATTGCAATACATGTCAAGCAATAGGTACAACATGTCAAGTAATAGGTACAACATGTAAAGTAATAGGTACAACATGTCAAGCAATAGGTACAACATGTCAAGCAATAGACATCTTTTCTTTCTTTGGATAATGCTCAATCCTTGCATCTTTTCAGAATGAAATTTGTCTGATTGTAACAAAAACTTTTATAGGTAACTGATCATGTTCAATCCTGTTGACATTACTGCATTGTATGACAGAATAAAAATGATAAATTTATATTAAAAAATAGGTGGCATTAGACTATACTATTTTTACCAGCTTGATGTATTATTTCCAAAGATATCTACCTTCATGAAGGATAAGGGATGACAGTAACAAAGTTGCCCTTTAAATAAGCAGATTTCAGCTAAATTTTTCAAAAATGTAAATTGTTTTTGAATTAGGCAGATGTCAGATGAGGGTGAAATTTTATGGAGTATGTTTTATTTTTGACTCATTCAAGGAGATTATAGATTTTCAGAGAGTAAAATGGGAAATAACTCAGTATAGAATGTTCATAAGAATCACAAAGTTTGCAGTTGACAAATTACCTATTTATCATAGTACTATTTTCTTTTAGTGAACATTCTGTCAGAAATTCTGATTTATGTATCTTTTTCAAGGGTACATATCAAGATATTAAGAATGTTATTGAAAAATGAATCATAAGTGTATGATGGCACTTTACAAGGAAAACAGTAGCACATTTGACTAGTCCTGTTTTTTAGTGGGAAATACTGTGATATCCATTGTCTGTCCATTAACACATGTCCTCTGAAACAGCAGGGTGGAAATTCATGAAACTTTGTACCTTTGTTGCCTCTGGGGTAAGCATTTATTTGCAAGAGAGATATCCTTGGCTTGCTACACTGAGGTCCATGGGAGGGCGATTAGAAGTAAGATATATACACTACTACTGCAGAATGATTTAATTTGTTAAGTAGGATGCACCGTAAGTTCTAAATCATTTGGACAAAAGTTTTTCATTCCAACCATAAATGTTATTGGTGATTTTCTTGTTACATTGTTTCATGAATTACTATAAACCAATTTATCAATTCAAACTACTATTCTTCCAGGCTGTTGTCAAAGCCTGTGAGAGTTTGGCAGAATCTGGCAAAATAACAGAGAAAGCTTATGGGAAACAAAAGGTGTATGTTGCTGATCAGGTATGTTTCAGTGCTGTAGGATTTTTTTCCTTTTGAATGTTTCTGCAGTGCCAAAATATGTTTAATTTTTAGTTTCTTCTGGACTCCTATTCCAGCAATTGTCTTGAGCATCATGTTGAATGGTTCTTTAAAAGAAAAGAATAAATATGTCAGATTTACATTTGTTTGTAAAAATGACAGATCAGTAGGATTTGAGTTTTTTTGTTTATCTGCCTTAGCAGAACCTCAGCATAGTGATCACTTTCTCATCCATGTATGTAATATATGCCAATGATTTTGCTTTTTGTGCGATCATTACGCTTTTTGTCACCAAATTATGTCTTACGTTAACTGTATATGGATTGTGCTTTTTGGCATTTTGGAAGAAAATAAATATAAAGCCATGAAAAGTTATGTTTGTCATTTTTATTATATCTCTTTACTCCCACACATTACATAAATTTGAGAATATTCTGAATAATGTAGATTGCTGCATATGAATAGTGTAAGAGTACATTTGTCCATTATAAACCTGCATGTACTTTCCTTATTTTCAATTTGTGGCAACTATAAATGATACATTTCCAAGCAAATGGATGGGTTTCTTGAATTTAAAAACTTGTCTCACTGATTCATTATATTTTGATAATATATACAAGTAGTGGACCAGTCTGTATTTAAAAGATGGCACCAGATGTGAAGCAAAACAGACTTTAATGATGTGACTTGCGGATGTTATATTACTGAAAAAATGTTAGAGGAGAGTAATCTTTTTAAAATTTAAAACATGTCAGATCAGAAAAAGTCAAATCAAGAGCACTTGACATATTTGAAAAGAAGAATATGAGTGATTTAATACAGTACTCTGAATGAGCACATTGTCATGCCAATTGCAGAATTTGTGGACATGACTTTATGATAATTCAGTGAAAGTTAGAAATGTAGAGTAGTTGAAGTGAGAATTGTATATAAATAATTTTTGTCAGTATGTTTTGTGTTTGTATTTTGACACTAATCCAAATGTATTTTGCCCATTTGTGAATTTTTTTTAACCAGCTACAGATCCAGGTTAGTAGCAAAATTAAATGTAGAATTTTCATTAGTTTCTTGTAATTAATTCACCCTTTTTACCCTTTTTGTTGTCACTTGGGTTATGCTTATACCTCTCCAGTGGTGTGTGTTAATACATCCATACTACTGTCTACATCCTCCATTAACCGCTGATAAACCAGTAAAATTTCTTTCTATCTGGTGTGCCCTGATAGAATCTCAACATAATCACTTGAGCATCCATGTGCATATATGTACATCAATCCACACCGTAGAATAACCACAGTGTTAAAGTGTTAAAGTTTTTACTGAGGTAAACAGTAGGCAGGTTTGACTAAAAGTGGGTGTCCAGACTATAATAACAGTGCTCAAAGAGATCTTTTTTTAACACAGGCCCAGGGCTTGTGCCTTAAAAAAACATTAAAAAAAAGCCCTGACTGAAATTCCACAAGCCCAGACTCCAATTTCCATATGTCCAAAATTTCCCCTTTTGATAATATTATTTGTTACACAACATTGCAATTTGCTACAGTTCAAATATAAATTCAGTAGGGGGTTTGAAGGTAATGCAGGTTTTATTAGTGTTTGTCACTACATTCGCTAGAGAACGGATTGACCTGGTGTTCGAACTTCTCTTCTGGATTCTCTGAGCCAATCATGGTCAGAACCAAGCTGACATATGTCAGTATGTTGTTTACAGTATGGGCAAAAGAATTCATTGCCTCTTCTCCACCTTTTTCTTTGCTGGTGTGTTTCATAAAATAAAACTCAGTCAACTAATTCTGAAATTTTTTTTTTGGGATTTGCTGATACTATTGATAGCTAATTGCTTCCTAAATTTGCTTCATAAATGAATCACACTTGAACACTATTCTGACAAGTGAAATAATCATGCTTTGCAGTTTATTTATGCAGTAAAATCCGACTTAAAAGATACATTGCCGCTGTTCACAAACTCGTCAAAAACCATTCAAAGCAATGACACATAATACCTTTTGTTCTCCTACATGCATCTAGCATCTCTTTGATTTACTTATTGGGTTGTTCCACATCCTGAGTGTACCTATGCAAAATAGCACAATGGGCTGACTCGCCACAGTCTTCAAACACATCTCACTAGCTGTTGTCAGCCAATTAAGTAATATGTGGAATGGTGGTTTATAACCTGACTTCTTTGCCTTTTAATTACCACAGTTTAAACTGCCAAAGGATAGTTTTATATTAGCTCTAGTCATAGAACTGGCATATACTGATAGTTGTGTTTTTTTCTTTCTATTTTCGAAGATTACTGAAAATTGTTTTCTCAAAACACAACTGTGTCAAGGGTTTTGGGAGTACAAATCATGTTTTTAGCATGACATGCCGTGTTAAAATTTGATTAAAATCAGATCTCTGTTTCACGTAGGACAGTGGCAGTCTGATTTTAATCAGATTGCACTCTGTTATGGCAAGTATGTCAACATCTTGAAAATACATTTTTGCATTTCATCAGCACGATCAAAGTTTTCAGAGAAATTTGAATATTTATTTTCCAAAGCCAGACAGGCACCTCTTTTAAAATACAGGACCAGCCTGAACTGAAATTAGAGGGTCCCCGGGCATTGTGCTATCAGATTTTTTGAGCACTGGTAATAATAATATTATCACAACAGTAGTTAAACCTTATTAAAACAATTTTTTTTTTATGCCCATCTTGTAAAATGTCTATCTAAAGAACACAAATTATGCCTTTGTTGTGATTATTTCTCACGTAAGAATGCTGAGACATATATGTCACTTATCTGGTGGCAGAGGTGTTGGCATCAGTATTATGATTTTGAAAGTTATATTCCTCCATCAGTTGTTGAATATGAAAAAACTTTGAAATAACATTAGTGTATGCCTAACATTTGTACCCTGGTATTCTAAGGTTTTTCCATCTTGCCTGCTTAAACAGAAAGCCACATCATACTGTTCACAGGCTAGATGCATCATTCAGCAAAAGCCATGTGTCTCTCTAGAAAACTGTTATTTTTCTCTATTTATTATCCTATGAAGTAAGACACAGTAATAGCAATTACAGAATTAAAATGTGGGAAGTTAGACAGCACGTTTAAACACCTTAAAACATTCTTCATTACCTGTACCACCAATGTTTAAGTGCTATCTGGTCCACCAATCCATGTATCTTTAGTTCTGAAGTATCTCATGCCAGCTTGCAGTGGCCTAAGTACTGTACACGTTACACATTCAAGTGATATAACTGAACACTGAACATTTTGCAGTCGAAGTTTCCTGATGTCGATGAGAATGAGATTCAACAGATGGATGCAAAGATTTCTCAGCTGACAGAAAAAGTACAAGACAGCATGGAATGTGTCAGAAAACTGGAACAAGGTATATTTACATCAATGCATGCATTATCTGCGTTGAAACCTGTTTCTTTCTAGATTGTGTGTATATCTATAGTATAAACTAGTAGTTCCATGCGTATACAGAATTTACTTCACTAATACTATGCAGTGTTTCCACTGCTTGGTCTGAGAGTGTATAGACTACAGTTTTGCAAAAGTCAGCTGAAGCAAAGAAAGAGTATAACAATGCAAATTTTTAGGCAGCCCAGGTGGTGTGAGCTCCCCCCCTCCCATGTCCAGCATGGCCTTTGGGCCTGTATATCCAGGCGCAGGATTTTTTAATGGATCCAGTGGATCTGTCCTTTACTACTGTATAGCTGAAGTCATCACGATTGTCCAATCAGTTGAGCCGGCCATCCAGCCAGTCCATCCGTCTCAATCAGGGGATCTTCCTGATAGATCTGTATGTGTTATGAGGCCTACAGTTTCATCATTTGAAAATTACTGAGATCTTAATGATAGATTTGTCTGTCCTAACATAACATTCAGTTACTGTTGTGGGGATCTCAGTGATAGATTTGTCCATCTGATCAGATCTACGGCTTCATCCCTCTACAGTTACTGAGATCGTAATGATATATTTGTCCATCCTAGCATACCTACGGTCACTTGCAATTATGTCTTAATATGTCAACAATTATAAAGATATTAATGATAGATTTTCCATCCTAACATATATACAGCTACAATTACAATTATGGAAGTCTGTCTCACTTGGCATAAAAATGCCAGTTACATTATGATGGGGATTTTAGTGATAGATCCAGCTGTCAAGCCATGCCCATGGTACAGCCGGTACTGGCACCAATGTGACCATCTTCCACATGGTTGGTAACTGTTCTGGCCATACTCCTTGCAAACCAGCCATCCATATTGGTATGACAGAATTTTCCGGCAGAGCCAGTTTCTCCTTTATTCACTGCTTACCTGCAGGTATATGTCTCAAGTACAGTTCAGATCTCAACCTTATGTCATCAGACAACAGACAAACCAGTCTAGGAGGCACCCTTACAGGAGAGGTAAGAAATCAAGTTTCTCTGCCCTCAAGCCTCTTGTCTCCTATTGCTGACATAACACCCCTACTGCCCGCAGACACTGTACTGGGGGTGGGGGGGCACCAGGCTCCTGAAATTTTGATCACATTGGATCAATCTATTGCAGTACAATGAATGGGTGGTCAAAGTTGTTTCAGAGGGGTTTCAAATTTTGTTTGTCCCACCCTCTTTTTTCTCACCCCTTCTAACAGATGTGCCATTAGATTGGGAGAAGGATGAAGTCTTCAGCAGGAGAGAGTTGCTCATCAACAAATGATGGTGGAGAATGTACAAAAACCACAATCACCAGGTTCTATTCGTGACTGTTCCATACCAAAAAGGCCAAAGGTGAGTTGGGGTCAGTCATAGACTTCCATTGCCAAAAACAAATTCATTCTTCTGCTGATGTTCAAGATAGAGAACGCAAGATCTCTATGTCTCTCCATCCGAAGGGACAATTGTGCCATAAGTCTCGATCTCATAGATGCCTACTTTTATGTCCCTATTTACCTGGTGTTGCAGAAGTCTCTTTGGTTTCCTGACCGTGACAATGTTTACCAGGTGATGTCGAGTCCTTCTATTCAGTCTAAAATATCAACTCCTATGTCTTTTCCAAATTATAGACCACTCTGGTGGCCTAAGTGGTTAGAGCATCCACCTCGGATGCAGGAGGTTGCATGTTCAAAGACTTATAAAAGTGGTAAATGCAGCTGCCTCGCGTGCCACTCAGCATTAAGAGGTTAGTATTAGGACAGGTTGGCCTGGTGTCGGGATAATGTGACTGGGTGGGGCATGATGCTGCATGTCTGCAGCATGATGCCTTTCTGCCAAGCATCACTATATGCTGCCACATTGCAGACATCATTGCAATATGACTGAAATTTTTTTAAAGATATCATCACCCTGTTCCAGTTGATTTCCGCTATGGCAATGGTGGGGTCATAGCTGCCAACTGTCCCGTTTTTTCCGTATTTTGGACCTCAATACGGGTGTATTTTTTTTTGTGTGCAAAAAATACGTTTTTTAATTTTAGAAAAATAATAAAAAAATTTCCTTGCAATTTTCAGTTTAGAACAGGCAGTCGGTTCCATTCTGATAGAAATGTATCGCATGTATATAGGAATACAATTCTACAATATAATTGGTTCATTCGAAATCGAGGCTACCATGCCTGTCTTTATCTGCCATATTGGATTTCGCAAACAGTTACCGCTACCACTGTGTCTCATCTTCGTAATATTCATCTTCTAATCATGCTGAATAGGAAAGCAGAATATTCAGAATTTTCTCCAGAAAAGACAAGAAAACAGAACTGAAAGGACAATTGTGCCGTCTTGTTTAAATTTGTGAAATCATTTAGTAAAGGAGAAGACTTTACGTTTTGCAAATTGTGTAATGTGATTTCGCTATTGGGCATGAAGGCGCACATGAAATACAAGAGCATGAAAAAGCTAATAAACATCAGCTTGCTGCTTCATCATACACAACTCAGCCTGAACTTGGATGTATATAAATACCAGAGAGAACCTTGATGTAATTTGATCGAAATTCAGTTTTTTAAATTTCTTTTAGAAATGAACCTTCCTCATTCAATTACTAGTGTTGCTGGCGATTTATTTCACACACGTTTTTCAGACGGTAAAATCGCAAAGGATTACTTGTATGCTAGAATGAAAACAGTTCAGTAAGAAAATCACAGAATTGAGATTATCAGTGAAAGCTGGTACATTAGAATTGATAATGATTGAGTAAAAAAAAACAAGGTGTGGAAAAGGCTCCTATAAACAGCCTGTGTCTGAGTGTGTTGCACTCTTGCGCCTTCTGAATGGGCACCCGAATGGAACAGGGTGCCCGTCCAGAAGGTGCAAGTGTGCAACAGATGCATCTTTGACATTGAATAATTATATAAGGCACTGTCCTACCTTACTGATGGTTGTATATGTTGTAAGTAGTTACATATGCATTAAAATTGTAAAAATCAGTATTTGGTCCTGAAAATCAGTATTTTTGTCATAAGCAATCAGTATTTTTGTACTTGGGGGTTGGCAGCTATGTGGGGTATCTGGATGATCACCTTCAAAATCATATGGTAAGTATTATTCTCACTGGCAGAAGTGATCTCTTATCCCTTTTGAATCATCTCGTATTTCTCTTGAATTGGGAAAAATGAAACCTTAACCCATCCAAGTGTTTTGTCCACCTGGGTATGGAGGTTATAACCAATCTAAATCATGCATATCTCCCTCGTGCCTGTGTAATGCAGATTGTCAAACTCATAGAGTTTCCAACAGAACAGGAATTTCATCAAGAGAATTCTTGCAACTCCTCCTGTTATTCAGCGTGGCAGCAGATTTGATTCTGCAGGGTTGCGTTTCCATGACAGATGTCTTTGCTGCCTCAATGGTGCCATTTTCCAGTCCACTCCATCAAAAGGAAAATATCACGAATATGGTATGATCATCCCCGTGTCAGTTACAGTTGAATCAGGACAGGAATTCCTCAGAACTCTAGCCGGATATAATGGTATGTACTGATGCTAGTACATAGGGTTGGGGGAGTCAACTTGTTGCTGGAGTTTGAATATGGTCAACAGCAAATGGCAACTGGGGGGAACTGCCTCTTCACCTCAACCTCCATATAAAAGCTATCATAAACACCTTTCAGCAATAGAAAGACTGACTCTGCGAGAAGTCAGTGATGATAATGTTGGATAACTCCATAGTGGTGACTTGACTTTCTCAAACAGGGGCACTAAATCACCTGCCCTATGTGTGATGTTTCTGCAGTTTCTTCATCAGTGCTGTCAACTTCAGATCAACGTACAAATCAGACTCTGTGTCCTGGCTGATGCTGTCCCCAGAAGGGGTCAGGTTGTCCATATGGAATTGTCCCATCATCTATCCGATTTGTGTGCTTTGGGGTCGACCGATGATCAACCTTTTGCAACAAGGTGGAAACACAAATGGGTCACCTTTGTCTCATTGGTTCCTGACCCAAACATTTGGGCCAAGGATGCACTGTCAGTCAACTGGGAGATTATCAGCATTTGCTTACATCCTCCCCCAGTCTTTGTACTGAAAATAATACAGAAAATAAGGGGTCAGAATTGCAAGATAATTCTAATAGCTCTGCTTTGATTTGACAAGTCCTGGGTCAGTGATGTACTCAATATAGTGACAGACCTACCTAAGAATATTATGGCCAAACCAAATCTCAACAGTCTCAGATGTTAAAACCTCTTCCCAGACCATCTTCACTTTCATGGCTCTTGTCAGGATAGCCTTGCAAGAGAAAGAATTTAGACCTTTAATTTTTGAGAGAATCTCGAGAGCAGAAAAGCCTCCACACTGAATGCTTATGAGGGAAAGAGGCATGTTTTCCGGGACGAGTGTTGATTCAATAACACAGTCCAACTGAGTGCCTCAGTCCCTCAACTAAGTGACTTTTCTCTCTGGCTGCATGAGAAAATATGGGCATCATTTACCATCAAAGGCTACCACTCCATTATATCTGACATATTCAGGCATCATGGCAGAAGAGATATTGGTAATGATCAAGACCTATCAGACCTACTAGCCATTCTTGATTTGAATAGGCTGAAATCCCTGACTGTTTCCAAACTGGAATCTGTCCTGGATTTTGTTGTGGCTAGATTTAGGAAAATTTGAGCCAGCTGTCTGGACCTCTCTGAAACCATTATGCATGAGTTGTACATCACAGACCTGGACCAAACTTTATGGATTTATGGAGTCATAGGTCAGTGTCACTGACTGAAAGAAGAAAAATAGTTTTTATGCAGAAAAGTGCCAGTTCTTGACCGTGTATCTTTAAAAAAGTTTGGAATCACCAGCACATTTGGCAAGAGGAATCCTACAGAGTTTGGGGTCAAAAGGTAGAGATCATGGTTACTGACTGAAGGAATTTTTTTGCATAATAACTTTAGTTCCAAACCACATATCTTGATCAAAGTTTTGTTGAGGGCTTGAACATAAGGTATGGTAGAGGCCTGTTGATTTTGGGGTAAAAATGTCAGATGTCAAGGTGATTGTGACTCAAAGAAAACAGGTTTTGCAGAATAAGTTCATTGACCAAGTTAAGTGGATGGCTATAATAAAAGAGACCTACAGGTTTTGAGATGTAACGATGAAAATTGTTGAAAGTCTCATAATAAATTAATGATTTTGGTCCATTAAGCTTAGTTCAAGACAGCATACCTTGACCAAATGTCCTTAATGTTGTAATATTTACTTACTTTTTTTCTATTTGTTAATTTATTTACTCAGTTTATTCACTTATTGCTTCTTTCACTTGTACAGAGTTGAAGACTTTGAATAGCAGCATGTCAACAGAGCAAGCCAAAGCTGAACTTAAGCATCTTGAAACAGAGGTATGGGTCTACTTAATCATCGCTATAGTATTTGCCTACTCCACCTTCTCTGCCAACAGTTTGCATCCTCCTAAAAATGAAAAGCCTCAATATTTATAAAAACTGTACATATTGGACACGCATTTTACCTTCTTAGTAATGTCATTCATCAATTTATAATTTCTAACCTGATTTCTGCCACGGGGCCCCTAACTTTGTCATGTTGTTTGTGTTTCAAACCAGATGGGATATTACTTTACTATCATGGCATCCATATTTGGGGAAGTCTATTTGTTCAGATGTAGTTCATCCTCTTCAGTAAGCTCTAAATAATTCCGTAACTTTGGAAGTTGATGCTTTTGAACCAATGCAAATAGGAGTTAAACTGCTTGCCATTTTTAGTTTTTTTAAATTTTTTTTTTTAAAGATTTAATAAAACTAGACATTGGAAATTTTGGACATGTCTTTTACCTTCTGTGGATGTTTCATTCTAGGACCCTCGCCCCATCATTGACTTCTCCAGAAACTGGAAAAGGACAGTCAGTAGACTGACTTTTTACATTAAAATCTTTTTGTTTGAAACATGAACAAGATGACTGTGTTAGAGACCCAGTCAAATTAGAAATGATAAATTAATGGAAGATATGACTAAATTTTGTGCATTTTTTATATCCTTGAAATGCTTTTTGTTTTTAAAATTGCAAGGGAGGTACAGGCTACCATGGGGTCAGGCAAATACCATGATACAAACTAATTTTTTTTATCCATGTCTCAGAATTCAAATGACAATAATTTCTGACATTCTTTTAGATATTTTGAACTGAATGATTTATCCAGATTTATTGGAATTCATCTCTGTAAATGAGTTTTAGAAAGAACAAAAATTGTTCATAGCAACTGATTCAAAGTAAATCTTATTCATAGTCATTTAAGATGGCAAGCTGTATAGTAATATCACAGCTTCCTTTGCTGACTTTCCTTACTACCATAATTTACCCATGATAAACTCGTGCTTAATAAGCCTATGCCACCTAGAGCTCTAAAAATAGAATTAATATATGGCAAAGAAGCCTTGAAGAACAATAAACCCACCCTCACTATACAACAAATGTACAGGGCTGATGACCTGAGCTTGCCATAGGAGGAATACTGTTAAGCTTACCATAGGAAGAATACTGTAAGTCAGATCCAACTAAAAATTGTTTAGAACCAGAGCTGTTGAAGACTTGTGTGCTGGTAGATCTGGGCCCATGTAGATTGTTAGGATTATTCAGTAAGACAGATGACATAGACCCTGATCTGGTGGTGCATTATGTAATGGCAGATCATGGTTCATGTGGTTTGCACCTGAACCCAATTTGAGAACAAGTATATATGGTACAGTGACGTTATATTCAGTTTATTTGTTATCAGTTCAGTTGAAATATGGTAAGAGCTGAGATAAATTGAGTCTATGAAGTCAGCACTTTCACTTGTGAGAATTATTCACGTTGAAAACACCTGGAAACTGACTGTACACTGAAATTTCATGAAAAATGGACAGATAATGTTATTAAAGACCATTTGAATTTATGTTTGATATATAGTGATTGTCACCATTAGTGCCACACAGGTGAAATAATGGATTAAACAGACCCAACAAATCCATTCTGGAATGTAAATATGTGAGTTATATCTGTGCACAGAAATCAACTTTGAAATGACATATGCTACTTATGCCATAGTTAATTAATCCAAATAAACAATGATTGGTTAGAAAAGTCAAATGACCAAGCATTAGGCTATGATTCCCGTATTTGAATCTAATCAGTTAATTTTTTTTCTTCAACACTTGAACTTTTTTATGATGAAATCTTCCAGGAAGTGGTAAATATCAAAATAACAGCATCCTTGTAATTAATTTAGCCTTTCATGTTTAGTACAACCCAAAATAGCAGAGATCAAATTTGCTGCTAAACCTTGTGACTCTTCTGGATATAATCAATTTTACCACCAAGTATACAAAAATGACACTGTCCATGAAACTGCATCAAAAAGACAATGCTTACTGTACATATATTTTGCTTTTATTTGTAGCTTCTTGTTCAAATAGCACATGCATTCATATAAAACATTGCACTAAAATTACATTGATCATAAACATAATTTTATTTCAAGTTCATATGTAATCCATTGGTGTTATGCCATATGAATTATAAAGTGATACTGACTTATTCTGTCTATAAATTATAAAGTTATCCATGATAATTCTTACATAATAAATTTATTTACAGTTAAAAGTCCAAACCTAAGTCACCCATTGCATTAATAATAAAGGGATCAAACACAATAAATAAAAAGATTAACCGATGTGCTAAGGAGAATAGATCTTGGTCCTTGGCACATTTGACCTTAAAACCAGGTTTTTATAACAGTGACATCAATAAAACAACAAAGAATTAACTTGTCCAGAAAAAGCAAATAACTTATTATAATTGAAAACATTAAAGACTTGATTTACTCTTGTCATTATGTTTTGTTAGTCCATAAATGATTTAAATCAGTACCCATCATGCCTCAGTGAAAGCAGGGTTAGAAGATCTCATTACCAGCATTGTGAGAGTTTTAACAACAGATAAATTCTACAATTCTTTGAACTATGTGCATTCTTGATTGCTAATCCTTCAAAGATGGAATTATTAATCATAATATGAATTTTGATGGTTATGGCAATACATTGCCAGTTTAGCAAGTTTATTATGTCTGGGTCATGGTCTTTAGAATATAAATGTAACAAAACTGGTAAACAGACTCAACTTTTTCCCCGCTTTTGTGAATCATCTGTTCATCAGAAACTGCAGTTTGTCTGCTGATATAGTGAGGTATAGTCAGTTTTCTATATTTACTTTTTACAAAACCTGTACATATCCTCGTTAAACATTAGTGTTGGATAACATATAATTTTCTGTCACCTGCAATGAATGTTGCAAAAGTCAGACAAGTAGTCACAATGTTCAGCTGGCATCAACTTTTTTTCAAAGATTTATTTTAAATGACAGTGTTTTCTCATGGGGGTCATCATCAGACTTTGTCCATAAATGCATTGGGGGGAAGAATATCCCTAGAGATTGATGACCATGGAATGTGAAGCTGAAAATCACAATGATTCATAAGGTGAGGCATATGTTATAATGATGTGTGCTCATCTATTTTCTACTCCATTTCTGCATGGTAACTCCAGTTCTCCTATATCAACCATTGCCAAAGAAAAAACAGAAGAAAATTGTTTCCACACAGATAACATCACTTACGCATAAAAAAAACTTGACCAGACTTTGGGGATGGCTTGCACTTGGGTGATGATTTTGGGTTAAAAAGGTCTATTGCCTTGACTCAAAATGAAAATGATTACTGCACAATAGCTTTAGTTCTACATTAAAGACAATGAATGAACTTTGTGGAGGGCTTGAACTTTGAGTATGGTATGAGTCTATTGGTGTAGGAATTAAAATGTAAATCTTTAGGTCACTGGCTTAGAGGTGGTTTGTAGATTCTTGACCATGTACTTTCATGTGAATTAGTGGGTGATTTACTGTTTATAAAGTGCAAGCCATTCGTGAAGTTACGTTCATGTCTGTGATGTAGAAGTAATTTTATTTTGTGGAGGCCATTTTACTTCTTTCAGTCAGTGACCTCCAGCTTTGATCTTTTGACCCTAAAATCAATAAATGTCCCTTCTTGAGTTCTAGAAAACTTAACCTGATCAAAGTTTGTGGAGTGCTTGTATTTAAGACATGGAAAAGGAATGTCGATTTTGAGGTCGAAAAGGTCAGTGTTTAGGAACATCAAAAATAAAGTGGGTTTTACACAGTAATCTGTGTTCAAGACAAAATTCCTTGACCAAACGTTTTTGGATTTCACATTTAGGGTAATAAAGAAATCTATAGATTTTGTGGTCTAAAGGTCAGAGATCACTGGTATCATAATTATAATAAGGTTTTTGCACAATAAGTTTAGTTCAAGGTTTTATACAATGAGCAAATGTCAGTGTCATCAAGACCCATTTGTTATTGATCTACTAAGTGACCATGTCCTACTAGTATGCACATCAAACAAAGTAAAGATGTTAACCATGGGATTAACTATCATTACTGGTATAGAGGTAAAAAGATAAACAGTCAAGGTATCGGTCTTCAGATTTTAAACAAAATTTTGGGAAGAAAGGGCATTAGAATTGTGACTGTATGACCAGTGCATATGGTGCAGCCTTGTGGATGGTGGATCCAAATGTTAAAGGTGAAGGTCACAGGCCAGATTCATTGGATTTTCATGGTAAATTGTTAAGAGCCATATGAAGGAACTGTATTTTTGGTTTCCATGCATTCATTATAATCATACGTGTCTAATTAACAGAGGAATATAGTGGTTAACATTTGAGAGGTAAAGGTCACAGGTATTGTTTAGTCATTTGTTTCTATGGCAGTAGTGACACTGTCACAGGCAAAATGTTAAATGTATGAATTTTTTCAGCAAACTCTCAGTGTGTCTGTGTTTATATAATTCTCTACATCATACCAGTGATAGTATTGGTCAGTGGTTTATTGGTAGTGTTAGAGTTTGATAGTGGGTTGAGTATGGGATTTAGATGTTATCTGTATTTATCTTCATCTGCAGGACTTTTTTGTCTGCTAGTGAAGCTTAGTGTATTTAACATTTCATAGCAGTAATGCATAGCTAATTATTGTTTTGATTTCACTGTGGTTTCTCTGGAAAAGTTTTGAAAATACAGGCTATGGTTCAGGGTATAGTTTTTACAGACTGCATTGTTTCCAGCACTGATGCAACATGCCATAGTTCTGTTCTCATCATCTCTCTAACTGAAGTACTTAAGATTTCTTCATCGCATTAAATTAAAAAATTACAGGTTGAGATGATCTTAATATAAATTTGAATATTCAGTGAGAGTTGTGGCCTTGCTTCAGCCAGTTCATGCAAACTATTGGGGTAACGACCAGGGGGGGGTGTGTGTGTGACGAGGTGAGATATCATGCCAGCTGATACGAGGATTAGCCATGTTTGAAATCACCCCTTATTTTTACCATCTTCAAAACTTTTGGGCCAGATCTCCATAGCTGCCAAGTGTTCCGTTTTTCCATACCATGCCAGTCTCTAACCACCATACTGGATTGTACAAACAGTTGCTGCTATCACTGTATCTCATCTTCATAATATTCAACTTCTAATCACATCATAAAGGAAAGCAGAAGATTCAGAATTTTCTTCAGCAAAGAAAAGAAAACAGAAATGGAAGGACAACCATGTGTCCTGTTTAGATTTGTGAAACCATCTAGTAAAGGAGAAAAGCTTGCATTTTGCAAATTGTGTAATTGTGATTTGGCTATTTAGGCATGGAGGCACCAATGACATGAACAGCATGAAAAAGCTCATAAACATCAGCTTGCTGCTTCATCATCAACAACTCTGCCTGAACTTGCGATGTTTATAAATGCCAGAGAGAACCTTGATGTAATTCAATTGAAGTTCGGTTTACTTAATTTCTTGTAGAAATGAACCTTCCTCAGTTACTAGTATTGCTGGTGATTTATTTGCACACTTTTTCCACACTGTAAAAATCACAAATTATTACTTGTGTGCTAGAATAAAACAGTTCAGTAGAAGTATCACACAAAATTTAAATCATAATGAAAGATGGTACATTGGAATTGATAATGATTGAAAAACAAGGTGTGGAAAAAGCTCCTATAAACGGCCTGTGTCTGAGTGTGTTGCATTCTTGCACCTTCAGAATGGGCACCTGAATGGAACCGGGTGCCCATTCAGAAAGTGCAAGAGTGCAACATCTGTATCTTTGACATTAAAAAATTTAGTTATTATCCTACTTTACTGATGGTTGTAGATGTTATTGTTACGTATATGTAATTAAATTGCTTGTGTGTTAATTTTAAAATTCTTTTTTATTTTATTTTTGTTTCATTACATTTTATTGTAATGATTATTGCAGGGATTCAAAATTCTTTTTCAGTAATTCTGTTTATCTAAGACGTAAAACGTATTACATTTGCAATATTTTTAGTTTACCTTTGTCCGTGGTAGTGTAAGCGCTACGCTAAAACGATTGGCTAAGGTCATTTCATCTAGTCTGGATAAACAGTGTTATTTTTAAATTTGTTTCAGAGTGATAGTAGATAGGGCAGTGTTTTTATCAACCCATGCGTCATGCGTCAAATACACAGACTTTTCCGATTTGATGCACAAAAGTCGTCGACGGTACCTAAATTGACACACCCCAAAGTTATGTTTTGCTGATTAACACAAAACAAAGGTTTGGTCTAAAAATCATTGCCGGTACATAAATTGACGCACCCCAATGTTACGTTTTGTTGATTAACACAAAATAAAGGTTTGCTCTAACTACTTTATTGGCTAGATTACAACTCTCTCAAACAGGGAAAACATCAGTTTCTTACGCTGATGTTATCATAATACATAGGGTTACAAGTGAGTGTAGAGCCTGGAGCAGATCTTATGTGACCTGTAACTGTTGCGTCATTTGTAGCAACAGGATGTTAGAACCATATAATCACCACACACAAGAAAGAAGCGGAAAATAAACACGTGATTTTAAAGTGATTCTCATGAGAAACTATAACTTTATGCGCATCCTTGTCACACAACAAAGCAACAATTTCCATTCGCTCAATTGTATGCCTTGCGTTGTTCCAAGATACTGTCAGTGTTTGACTGAAAATGGTGTCCAAGGCAAAAAATTAAAATAGATCCGAAACAAAAGAAATTGTAATTTTTCCGCATTTGTACAACCAACCGTCGATAATAGTATTGTGATCGAACCAGTGGAGCCTTCATCATCTAGGGCAACATGGTCATATTCTGACCAGTAGGGTAATTCCGACCGTGGATGTACCTCCTGCTGTTTACAACAAAGGTATGCAAATTACTTGCTGTGTTCTTTGTTTTTATTTGTGCACATGCGTATGCAAATTAGTAAAGATGTTTCCAGGGGGGAATCGCGTGACAAAATGATGTGATAGCCTCTTCCCTCTTCGCGCGAGTTCAGAAGCGGCATTCATACTTTTTTTTTTATTCAGGCCCCCTAGTCAGGCATCAATCATCCAGGAGTTGTATAGCTTTCAATAACATAATAATTATGCTATCGTAGCTTTAAAATAATGCTTTGTCTCTCTAAAAAAGTAAAAATTTTTTATGACAAATAGTAATAGTATGCAATTTTCTGTATAGTGGTCGGATTTATCCCAGGTTATTTTTCATAAGAGGGCAATTCTGACCAAGAACACAAGCTTAAAGAAAATGTAGAATTATGATTAGTTTGTATTGAACTTTGAAGAAGAAAAAAACTAGGAATAAATGCATAATTACAAACAAATAAATAAAAAATTAAAGGTATAAATCTAAATAAACTAAAATGTAAATTTTCTCCACAATTATCTCTATAACAACATCCACAATTATTTATATAGCAATATCGCTTTCTATATGCTCTCTTTCTATCTGAAAAAAATAAAAACAAAAGCTTTTAAATCTGTCAAGATAAATAAAATCTTTGTATTTTACAGATGAAACTTGTTTACATACAGTCCATATATGGTGGTCGGAATTACACATATCAGAGGTCGGAATAAGCCACAACACAGTCGGATTTACCTCTGTGTATATAGTCATAATAAAATCATTTTTTCAGTAAGAAGAACTCAAATTATATGCTTTTTGAATAATGAAACTTGTTGCAAGAAGCCCGATTGACTACTTCCCGTATTGTAGTTAGGGACACAGTAGTCGGCTTCAATAATTACGTTGTGGATGTCATGCCAACGACCTCAGTGGTCGGAATATGACCAGATTACCCTCAAGATGAGGTACAGGTTACTTTTAAGAGAAAACATAAAATTTTGTGCAGCAATAGTTGAAAACATACAGCTGGCTACGTTTTCAAAAAGAAGTTAAGTCGAGTGAAGAATGTGGCAGTGAAGACGCCTTTGTGTTTTGTCATATATGTACAGAGGCTAAAAAAACCTCCATGACCAAATGTGTCAAAAAAACCCCAAAACTTTCAAAACAGTACACTGGCAAGCCCTGCTTGGTTACCAGAACACAAACTGCTGATTGAAGGTCCGCAACACCAGGCAGATTTTAATGCAGTTTTACAAACAAGACACAGCAGTGAAAGTGCTACTTAAGTGTGTACATTGGCTGAGTGTAGAAGACATCCCTTTTCTGAAATACAAATCTCTTCTTAATTTAATACACGATTTAACGGTTGAAGAAATTGATACCATTGGCACTTTGAAGAATTCTGCCATTCAGTATGACTCGGCTACTACCTGTTCAGCGTTACTGGAGAGCCTATCAAACATTGTTGAGGATAGTCTTATACGTGACCTGCAAAAAGCACTGACATAGCCAACAAAAAACGGCTTGTCATATGAGCTTAGATTATTTCTGATGACATGAAACCATCAACAAGATTTTTAACAAATATAGAATGTTCAGATGCTTCTGGCAAGGGAATTTCCTTATTGGCTTTAGTCACATTATATAACTAATATTTTGTTGTGTATTTAAATAATATAATTATTTTTAGAAACTGCTTAAGACTGATCATCAGCTTGAATAGGACTCATAGGTTTGGATTTTGACTCACTGTTTTTTACCTTCATGAGTCAAATGACTTACATGAAGCCATTTGTAGATAAAACACTGAGTTCTTCCTACGTGACAAATTGCATTTTTCTTATTACGTGTTTCACGTGTTAGGAGACCTCGTAGTCTGTCTCGCGAGAACGGGATGTTAATTAGGGTAGATATAATACTCTTCCCAAGCGCTTATCAGTCAGTTGTATTCCTGATACCTAGAAGGCTGGATAGGTTATCTTATTGTTGAAACCAGATTGTTTTTGAAGTTCATTTGTTTTTGCAATTTAATAATTTATTCTCTAGAAAACCAAACGAGTGTACTGTTTTATAAATTCTGGGAGAAAGAAATTCAGTGGAAATTTATTCTGGAATTATTTGGAAACATAAACTGGGATTCAATTGAGGAATTGTTG
>JAECUM010028706.1:0-30575 GCA_016617855.1 Megalonaias nervosa | reverse complement strand
CTTCACTGTAACCAGGATCTACACCATGATAGAGAAATTAATAGTCTGCACTATGATAGATAAATTAATAGTCATGTAAATCGTCACATTGTATTAATTATTAAATTAAATAGAAAAGAATGGTTAATAAGCCTTCTATGTTAATGATAAGGATTTCTTGGTTTAAATCTTGTGGTTATAGTGCTGAAATAAGAAAGGTAATAAAACTATTCGTTGAATCATTAATCGATATTTCCGTGTACGAAATATTTAAATACTCATGGAAACTGTAGCTTTAAAGCCAAAAGGAAACGAAAAAAGTGCTTTTGTAAATTTTTAGCGATATATAACGCAGCCATCAGCAGCTTATTGTCTCATAGAAAATAACTATTTACAGCATTGGCTGGATAGGAGTGGCAGAGGGTATTGAGAGTATCTTGGCAAAAGGGAGTAAAATAGGACATTGACAGCATCCTGGCTGAATAGGAGTGACATAGTGCATTGACAGCATCCTGGCTGAAAAAGAGCGACAGGGGGCATTGATAGCATCCAAGTTGAAAAGGTGAGACAGAAGGCATTGACAGCATACTATTTAATTTGCGAGTGAGAGAGGAAGAAGAAGTGATTATTTTAAATGTGCTAGTACAGACATTTAAGGGACAAAAGGAATCTGACCGACTTCTAGCCTAAGTGAATGTGATTATTAAATTGAGAGAGACACTAAAAGCTGTAATTTTCTATTGAGAGACACGTTTGTGATAAGATAGCCGAGACTGAAGACACTCAAGTGAGCAGAGTGAATAGGTTGAACCCCCATTGATATGGAGTAGATTTGGCTTGCACGGACCTTACAAAAGGAATATACCAAGCATACTTCATTGGTTCTTCGTAATGGCAAATTTAGCAAATACTCTCTCAGCCTCTGAATGTTTAAAGACAAAGAAACGTCAGTAATATTCGACGAAAGAGAAACCAAGGGTTGCAAGTGATCAAAAATATAGTTTTCCTCATTAACATTAAATAAACTGTAAGGAACCAGGTGGTCATGTTTATTACTTACTTGCAAATTCCAGATATGTTAGAGATTATTGGTTTAGTTATAGGGTTATATCTCTTAAACTGAATGAGCAGTCAACCTATAGCCATCAGTGGTTATACCCTATCATTGTATATGAAAAGGGGGAATATTGAAAGGAGAAAATTTTAAGCTTCTTTTGTTCCCTTCTAGACCCTTTTAGCAAGTTATCTGGAATCATGCAAAGTCCCTGTAAAGGTCTACATTTAATAGAGTGAGTGATTATGCAGTTAGCTGGTGTTTGCAAGAGAAGATGGTTCTTTAGGAATGGTAGTGACACTCTAGACAGCTCTGTACTAAATATCCAAAAGTAGTATATGACTCTATGGATGTGCCAAGCATCTAGCTAGGTGTCGAGGTTGCCAGCTTTGAACGTAGAACTATAATGGTTTTTGAGTCGCAATCAGATGGTTAGTCATAATGCTTTGTTAGTACTACAAACGGTACAGAGATAATTCCAAGGAGTGTAATGGAATGCGTCTGTGCAGTTCGTAAATCCACGTCACCTGTAATGAAAGCCAGATCAAACATTCTACAAACCATCGTTGTTTCGACATAATAAGAGATATGGTTAATAATCACTTCCCTTGTGCGCAGCTGGAGGAAACTAATTACGGCAATAATTCTAATTCAACTCGAATCGTTCCAATAAATATTTGTTTATAATATCCCAGTATTGTTCATGATTGTATGCAGGTTTTATTTCTAAATCTCAAGCTATGTTTATGTTTGCGTATTGTGTGCCTCGCAAAGTGTGTGTGTGTGTGTGTGTGTGTGTGTGTGTGTGTGTGTGTGTGTGTGTGTGTGTGTGTGTGTGTACTGTGTGTTCGACCGCTCCGGTGGGTTAATGGTTAGAGCGTCTACCTCGGATGCGGGAGGTCGAGGGTTGAACCCCGGCCGAGTCATATGAAAGACGTATAAAAATGGTGCTAGTAGCTGCCTCGTTAAGAGGTTAGTGTTATGACTGGTCGGTCTGGTGTCAGGATGATGTGACTGGGTGGGACATGATGTTAAATGTCTGCGGCATGATGCCCCAGTGCTAGGCATCACTATAAACTGTCACACTGCAGACATGTAGCATCATGTCCCATCAGGCCAACCAGTCCTAGCTGCTAGTACCATTTTTTATAAGTCTTTGGTATAACTCGGCCAGGGTTCGAAACCACGACCTCCTGAACCTAAGTGGACTTACTGCTTTGAATCGGTACAACTTTATCGCTTAACTCTTCGAGTCATAATTGAGGGAAATCATTTGACCCAAATTTATCGAAAACTTGAGATCTCTACCCTATATAATCAGCACATGGATTACATGTTGGGTAAGAAAACGGCGATTGATTGTGGTTTTATAAGATCAAATGTCAAGTTCACTGTCTCAAAGAAAATTGATTTCGCATGATGACTTTAATTCTAGACCACTTGCTTTGACTTGATATTAAGGTAGAAACGAAACCTACTGATTTTAGGGTCTAAATGTCAACATTTAAATCCATTGTTGAGTTGGACAAAAGTTTTGTTCTAGAATAAGTTCCTTGACACAAATTTTGGGATTGCCTGCTCTGTGGCTGAAAAATAAAACAATGGCTTTTGGAATTTAAATGCCAAAGGTCAAGGTTAGAGTAAGTCGAATAAGATAATAAAATAAAGCGTATGTGTATGGAAGGTTATCAAATATTGTTTATTGCACTCTTGTCCTTAATCCGAAAACAATATTTTGTGCAATTAATATCGGTGTTGTTATCAGCTTTTGCAACATTATTAAACAGCGTATGTGGCAAAACGCAGTATTATGTAGTGTGAAAATGATAATGACGGAGGATAAAAAACTGTAAGAATTAAATGCCCTGGCGTGCTTTTCATTTTGTTCCCTCCGTCGTTGTTATTTTCACACTAAATGATATTTCTGGATTCCTTCATTGTTGCTACACCCTCAAGTTTTCATATTGTTAGCGATTCTATGTGCAGAGGTGTGCAAAACTATGTGCAATGCATCAAGGGACACATTTATCATAAAGTTAAGAAGCATACTTTGGGCTTCACAAGTAGAAATGGTGGGCTGAGGAAAGGTATGGGATAAAAAAAAAGAAAACAAAGGCTAAGATTATACTTTCTGTTATTGCACAGTTTAATGACAGACTCAAGTTTATGATTATGTCAATGCCGGAAAATGTCGCAAAGGTGATGAAAGTCTGCAATATCATGAAGTGTAAAAATAATAAATAAGATACATAAATCAACTTACAACGACTGAGGGTACATAATACTGCTTACATCTAATGACGGTATAGAAAACAACTTTCAATTTCAAAAGGTCCATAATACAACTTACAATGGCATACGATATAATACAACTTACAACGACATACAATATAATACAACTTACAAAGACATACGATATAATACAACTTACAACGGCGTAAGATATAATGTAACTTACAATGACATACGATAAAATACAACTTGCAACGGCGTACGATATAATACAACTTACAACGACAAAGAGTAATCAATGCAAATTGCAAGAATCGGGGTACAAAATACAACTTGCAACTACAGAGGATACAGAATAAAGCTCCAAAAACACTGTAACTTTCTACTACAGCGAAAATATAATATAACTTACAACTAGATAGGGTACATAATACAAATTACACCTACAGAGGGTACATAGTACAAATTACAACTACGGAGGGTAAATGATACAACTTTCAACTACAGAGGATACAGAATAAAGCTCCAATAAGACTACAACTTTCTACTACAGAGAAAATAGAATATGACTTACAACTAGATTGGGTAAATAATACAAGTTACAGCTACAGAGGGTACATATTACAAATTGCAACTAGAGCGGATACATGATACAATTTACAACTACAGCGGATACATGATACAATTTACAACTATAGAGGATACAGGAAACAGGTTATAACGGCATAGCGTACGGACTACTACTTTTAACTACAGAGTACAGAATACAACTAACAGAGTGTACATACTACAACTTACAACTAACAGAGTGTACATACAACAACTTATAACTAACCGAGTGTACATACTACAACTTACAACTAACAGAGTGTACATACTACAACTTACAACTAACAGAGTGTACATATAACAACTTACAACTAACAGAGTGTACATACTACAACTACAACTAACAGAGTGTACATACAACAACTTACAACTAACAGAGTGTACATACTACAACTACAACTAACAGAGTGTACATACAACAACTTACAACTAACAGAGTGTACATACTACAACTACAACTAACAGAGTGTACATACAACAACTTACAACTAACAGAGTGTACATACTACAACTACAACTAACAGAGTGTACATACAACAACTTACAACTAACAGAGTGTACATACTACAACTACAACTAACAGAGTGTACATACAACAACTTACAACTAACAGAGTGTACATACTACAACTACAACTAACAGAGTGTACATACAACAACTTACAACTAACAGACTGTACATACTACAACTACAACTAACAGACTGTACATACTACAACTACAACTAACAGAGTGTACATACTACAACTTACAACTAACAGTGTACATACTACAATTACAACTAACAGAGTTTACATACAACAACTTACAACTAACAGAGTGTACATACTACAACTACAACTAACAGAGTGTACATACTACAACTACAACTAACAGAGTGTACATACAACAACTTACAACTAACAGAGTGTACATACTACAACTACAACTAACAGAGTGTACATACAACAACTTACAACTAACAGACTGTACATACTACAACTACAACTAACAGAGTGTACATATAACAACTTACAACTAACAGACTGTACATACTACAACTACAACTAACAGAGTGTACATACTACAATTACAACTAACAGAGTGTACATACTACAACTTACAACTAACAGAGTGTACATATAACAACTTACAACTAACAGTGTACATACTACAATTACAACTAACAGAGTGTACATACTACAACTTACAACTAACAGAGTGTACATACTACAATTACAACTAACAGAGTGTACATACTGCAACTTACAACTAACAGAGTGTACATACTACAACTTACAACAAACAGAGTGTACATACTACAACTTACGCCAATATGGGGTACAGAATAAACTTACAGATCTTACACAATAAAAGTTACAATTACGGAGGATACAAAATAGAATTGCAAACCACAGATCTTATATAATCCAAGTTACAATTACTGAGGGTACAGAATGGAACTTCAGTTACAGAGGGTACATAATACAAAATACAACTGAAGCAGGGTATATAATGCAGCTTGCAAAATAGCAAGGTACAGAATGCAACTAACAACGAAGGATGGTATTGAATAAAACCTACAATAACAGGGGGTAAAAATGCAATTTACAAAGAATGATGGTACAAAGTACAATTTACAGCAAAGGAGGATACATAATACAACTTACAATGACAAATGGTACAGAACACAACTCACAATGACAGAGGGTACATAATATAACGTACTGTGAGGTTTTGACCCTGCGTTATGAATATTGTCTTTTATCGTTGTCTTTTTACACTAAACGCTACTACATGTTGTATCCTGCGTTGGTTCACCATGTACATTGCATGTACATATACATTTCTGACAGACTGGCTGCTAAATTTAAGCAAACAGAACCACACCCTGTTTATAAATTTGATGGAAATTTACAATACTGTAAGTATCCTTCAAATTTTCACTTTTACTCTAGGGAAATAACATAGCTGTTAAATGGTAAAAATCTCGCTAGTTTTCGTTTTTTATCTATTATTTATTTTAAGAACATATTCGTCACAGTGTGTATATATATATATATATATATATATATATATATATATATATATATATATATATATATATATAAAAGTGTATGTGTGTGTGTGTCTTGATTTCCGTTTGCAATCTTTTTTCTATTAGAAATCTTCCATTCTTCGCTTAAACATCGATTTCGGTTTTCCTGTTATTGTTTCGTTTGATATGGCGTACGTGCTGAATGAAACGTATAAAATCAATTTAGTATTCTCCATATAGAGATTACAACAAGGTGAGCAAGAATTAAAAATAGGAACAGCAAAGGAAGGAAACCTTATACAAACACTGATAATGAAATGCCGAGTTTAACTTTCTCTCTCTCAAACTCCCAGTACAGACGTCGAGTGTTATATAATAAATTTATCAGGAATCACGCGAAAACGCCGAATTTTATATATTTATCTCTTTGACTCTCAGGTGTCAGATAAAAATGCAGTTGTATATAATAACTCTGTTTATTACCTACCCATTCAATCTTACATGGCTTATCTGGTGTTAACATAGATGTTCAGTCTGCGATTCAGTAACGTACAGCTAAAATTTCCATATCGCTCATCGAGCCTGGAACTACTTTTACAACTTTCAATAGTAGTCTCATTATAAAATATCGGGGATGATTTATTGATATACATTTTAAATTGTGCAAAGTGACATCAAACATATGACAGAGAGAGTGAAACATATCAGAGAGAGAGAGAGACAGAGAGAGAGAGACAGACAGAGAGACAGACAGAGAACTTTGTAGCTGAAATCTTGTATCGATTTTAAGAAATGAAGACAAAGTACGAAAGAACCAGGGTGTAATGTGAAGATAAACTGACAAACAGTAGGTTGTACAATATTTTTATAAAACGCTAAAATGCCTAATTCTTTTTTGAAAGTGTACATTAGAAAACTGAAAATAATGTGCAAATAAAAAGAGGCTATGTAATAAAAAAAACCAAAAAAAAAACCAACCCCAAACATAAATTATGGCCTCGACATATTCCTACCATGTCAAACTCGTTCTTTTCGCCAACTTAGAACAAAAACACATATGTACTTTTATGTATATATGATCTCAAGGGTCATGAAGAAACGCAGAATTTTACGTAATAATTTTCTTTCTGACTTTGGGAAGCAAACACGCCGACTTTTATTTGGTTATATTCTCTCTGGTTCTGTTACGTATATCTAAATTGTATATTTTACTTTTGGTGCATGCCTGTAGATTGCATAGGAACTGTATGTAGGTGTTGACAAGCCTTAAAATCAGTCATAATAATGAACTTGTTTACAAGTTTGGGGCGATTTCCCATTGGATGGGTCGTTCTGGTCGGTTCTGTTATGACGTGGAGTATTCTGACGAAAGGCAAACCACGAATCCTTTCCTCTTCTAACGTATCTGACATTGAGACCATAATTTTCACTGATCAGATAAAAATGAAAACAACATGGAGACCCTCTGGAATGTTTCGCATACTCCTATTCGTGAAGTTTCACACCACAGCTGAAACACTGTACTTTATTTCACTCGACCAAGAAGACAAATCGTCTCTGATAAACTATTTGGAATTAAATACGTCCAGATTTGTATGTCATTAACTCTTAAAAATTACATTAGCCAAGCAAAACTACTGGAAACGTGTATTCTTCATTTTTGGTAAATCCCGATGACGTTGTTATAGTGGCACCCAGACTAGTTTGTCAGTGCACGGAGGTAGGCACACGAACAACGTCCCTGTTGATTGCAGAACGGATCGTGCTGGAGCGATTATATCAGAGTGTATGGTAGCAAGCACTCTAGTCACAAGGCGCAGTATCACAATCGGGTTATTGAACTTGGAGGTCACAGTGCGTCCATCACGTGGTTGTTGTGTATAATTCATCATTCTCTGTCAACGTATATGGCCACGCTGATATTTCTGTCTTGGAACTTTATTCTTCTTTATATTGGTAATCAGCGTGTCCAGTATGTAACGTCTTGTGATCGGAAAGTCGTATATTTCTATCTAGGAACTTTATTCTTTTTTATACTGGTAATCGGCGTGTCCAACAAGTAACGTCTTGTGATCGGAAATCGCACTCGTTTCTGGTACACAATTTGATATACATTCTCCACGGGTCTACTGGCGCTTTTGCAATTTCACAAACATACAATTTTATGAGGATCCAACGTTTCCAGAGGAAGGTATTTATCTTGTCCTGTCTTTAAGATATCTTTTAAGACGTTAAAGTTAACCACTTGACTGGTACGATAGCTGAGTGTCATTCCACTTATTTTAGATTTGGTATTAAGTTCTCCCATTTTGTTTCGTCGTATTTTTTAGGTCTACTATTAGCGATACTCACAAAAATGTCAATGCCTGTGATGTGTGGTTATGACTTCCATGGCGATTGATTTATAAACAAATCGATATCGAAAGAAAAGGATTCTGAATACTAAAGGTTCCAAGACAGAAAACAATTTAATGGGCATTAGCTATCATCTGTATTACAACGATGACATTTCCAAATTCGTTGAGGGGTGGAAACTCTGCAACTTCTTCGTTATTCACCAAGATCAAACCTTCACGTATGATTTTGAAGTGTTTAACTAATTTTCCTTTATAGTCGAAAATATAAATTTAGATCTACCTTGTATTGCGTCTTTGACAACGTCGGAGGTGAACCAAATTTCTTCACAAACAATTCAGCATAAAATTTGTAAATGGTCTTCCTTTGTTCCATCTCTCTTTCCACGTAACAGGGATCGGTACTGTTCATTGAATTCCTCTTTGTCTTCTGAAGTCTGATACCATGATGGGTAGCAATTAGCTTCTTGCTTCAGTTTACAAGATTCCATGACCTAGCCTTAAATAAAGCCATTGAATCGACAGGTCGTCCTGTTGGTATCGTTCTATGGTAAGAAAGTGCGCACTAATAAAGGAGATTCTCAGTCGTATACGAATAAAGGAGGAAATTGCCAGGAACAAGGCTTTGATTACCCGGTACAATGCACAGAAAGCCACGTGTCTATTGACCAATCTTGGTTTACTCGCAGTGGTAAAATCAGTCGAACATTTCCTTGGTGTCTTTATACGAAATGAACTTGCATCGATGGTACCACGAACACGTGAAACCCGTATAGTCAACCTGGATTTGACAACATGACATTACAATCATTAGGTTGCATTCGTGGTTCAACATTGTTTCTATTTTTACGTCTATGAACTTGCACCACCGGTTAAACTTTTTAATTATTTAAAAATTCTCGTTAAACAAGCATTGTTTTTATTCAGATATACCAGTACAATTTTGGTTTATGGTTTTATATGCTGACATCTTGTTGTTGATGCATTGCGTGCACGTGAGGAAAGCCCAAACCTGCAAGCTCTGATTGATTTCTCATTGAAGTGCGTTTAATAGTATACAAATGTCTCTTAACATTTATAGACTTTACTCAGATCGACGACACGATGCTGACGTGGATCTGAGCAGATTTGCGCTTATGATATTTCAAGATGAAACTGATAAACTTCAAACTTCTAATTGTGTTATGCAAGATATCATTGTCAAACTGAGAGGCGTTGTTGCAAAGAACTTGGCTGAAATAACTGAAAACGTTGGAGTCAGAGACAACTGTATATCGGTTGCGTTTATCAAAGAGTCTGTTGATACTGCCAGTGATGGAATGAAACAATACGTGGATAAACAAATCATAAATGTGCTCGTACCACCACGTGCAGAAAGTTCATTTACAGCGTACCGAAATCTGTTAACAGCAGAAAAGAGGAAACAACTGAACTTAAAATAGCAAATAGGCGAATTGCTTTTAAAAACATAAATGGTTTTGATAAACCAAAATCTAACATCTTAACGGCGTGCTAGTCTGGATCGTATTTGTTTATCGTATCCGGTTATTATAATGGATGGAGTCAATTAACAGCAATTATAAATATATGGCATGATAAACGAGTAAACAATACGTAACGAGCCCAACACCTTTCATAATGATTGACAGGCAAAAATGAAATTCAATCTGAAGCTTTTAACGTTTATCAGGAAGGTTACTTAACTGTTTTGGGTGTTTGTGTTTAACGGGTACTTAACCGTCTTTGGTGTTTGTGCTTACGATTAGTTTGATCATTATATACTTAATTGATTCTGACCACGGTAATGAGGTTGCGGAAACTACGGACTTGGGTTTAGACCAAAGGACAACGGATACTAACATTGATGGCGATTTTGTTCAACTTCTCGACTAATATCTGCGTCAGAGTGGTGTTACCAGACCCTCATATACACTAACATATAATCGTGTTTAGCTCCAAATAGAAATTGAACGTTTAGATCAACCTGATGTACCATCACCATCTGAGGTCAGCTTGGAACCATAGCACAGGCAAACGCCCAAATGTTGACTACATCACCAGGTGTCAAAAGACTCCGGGATTCTTTCTATAGCAGCGAAGTGGTATTCAACGCTGTATCCACCCCTGTTACGTTCATCAACAAATATTTTACACCAGCATTGACTCAAGTGATCTCGACTGCCATTCATGAGGGACGCACTCGTTCGGGTAACGGTTGTTAGGCAAAGACAATAGTTAGATGCGAAAGGTACACAAGTACTGCGGATGGCCTTCAAGCCTTCAAGCCTGTTTAAACCCGATCTCAGCAACGTGTTACGTGTAGGCTCGTACAAATGTAACAGAAGGAAAGAGTGAAGTCAACAAGCTTCGTATATTTTAACAAAATAATTTATTTCACTAGAAAACAATGTAAAAATTGGAAAATAGGACTTACGGTTTGAGAATATAATCCAAAATTTAATCCTAAGAATGAAAAATACAAGTCCTATCACTAAATAGTTCTATTAGAATCCAGGTTCGAATCTTGACGACATACAAATATGGAAGAAGATGACGTCAGATGTGGTCCATGTACGAATATCAACAATTCCTTAATTGAATCACAGTTTATGTTTCCGAGTAATTCCAGAATAAATTTCCACTGAATTTCTTTCTCTCAGAATTTACAAAACAGTACACTCGTTTGGTTTTCTAGAGAATAAATTATTTAAATTCCAAACACAAATGAATTTCAAAAACAATCTGGTAACCTATCCGGCCTTCTAGGTATTAGAAATACAACTGACTGACGAGCGCTCAGAAAGGGTTATATATTCACCCGAATTATCATCCCGTTCTCGCGAGACAGACTACGTGATCTAATAACACTTGAAATACGTAATAAGATATTTGCCAGTTTGCACGTAGCTCTATCTAAGAACTAGACTATCACTCTAAAACAAATATAAAAATAAAACATTGTTTATCCAGATTAACACGTAGGTTGAAAAGGACCTTGAAAACAGCCAATCGTATTCGCGTAGCGATTACACTACCGCGGACCAAGGTAAACTAAAAATATTACTAATGTAATACGTTTTACGTCTTAGGTAAACAGAATTACTGAAAAAGAATTTTGAATCCCTGCAATAATCATTACAATAAAATGTAATGAAACAAAAATAAAATAAAAAAGAATTTTAAAACTAACACACAAGCAATTTAATTACATATACGTAACAAACGAAGGTCATCATCTTCAGTGCATAAAGAGCCACACTTGAATAATGAGATCTGGTTTGTTGATATGTTCTCATTCTTTTTGAAAGTCTCCACGAAGTAGAAAGGAAAGAAAACATAATGACATATTAAATGCAAGAACGTTCGCTACAAATATTAATGTCACCTTTTGGGAAACAAATACATCTGCATTGTTCATTCTGTTAGTTTTAAGAAATTAATATTACTGCCTGATGAGAACTAAACTCCCAGTATTTGAGCTGGATGTTTATAGTTCTCACCTGAATGCAGATTTATAAAATTGGCGCTCCTGTTGCTTTTTATAAAATTTATATTATTTTATTATCATCATTTTTCAAAGTCTGACAGTTAATCGAGTACAAAGCAGCCGATCAATATTTCCCCACTGCAATGGCTTCTCTCATCAAAAACATTGGATTTATTAATAGTTGTTAAACAAACAGCTTTGTTATACGTTATGCTTATTCAACATATCTCTGACTGAAATACTCACAAAATGTCATTAAGTTAATGAAAATATGATTTCATCCTCTTTTGAAGGAACAAATGTCGCAAACGGGTCAGGTCTACATTCATTGGAGGAAAACGAAAAAAGAAAGTAGATGCAATATTTACATCCTCACTCGACTCTCCATTTTAGAGAAGTTTAGACACTTTAAATTAGCTTAGCCACTATAAACCGGCTTTAGAAAAGAGAATTCATCAAGTTATGACCATCCGAGATTTTTAATTTTTGAAAAATGTCGGCACACATGGATCAACTTATTCGCCATTTTAATTGTTTTGAAAGAGCTGGCAAAGAACCACGTTCCCACAATTTCACATACGCGTGTTTTCAATTACTCCTTTTAAACATTTTCAGCGCTTGAAAGCGTTAGTGCTGTGGTTATTGCATATGAAACAAATATTCGTTTAACTATCTGTCGATATAAACGCGTGTCTGCCATCCTATCTGCCTGCCACTGTCTTGTGGTTTATGTACGGCTTTCATTAAAACAAGTCGAGTATGTAATGTGCCTCTAATATAACCTTTTCAAGAAATATAGGTATAATGTATTTGTATACATTTTTATTTTTGAGTGTAAGTGGTTTTCAAATATTATCTTGTACGCAGGATTCCCTGTCATTGAAGAGAGAACTACGTACCTTGACATATGCAAAAATACTAGAACCGTCATTTTTTATCAGATTATATTCCTCTATTATTTGTAGCCTTAGCAACCAAACATATATATCATGCACATGATAAGCATGTTGAAAAGTATTATGCTGTGGTTATAAAATATAGCAAATTAGAGTTTATAGTACAAAATATATACGATGCTATTCTGTAAATGATAATTCTGGCTGCTTAAAATTATTATACTTGTGTATCGACAAGTCATTATATCAAGAACAATTGCTTATCAAGTATTTCGTTCTTCTCATGAATAATTAACAAGAAATTAACAAAAAATTCCGAGAACAGTCTTCTTGATTTTTGTTGTCTTGTTTTTGCTGACTACTCCATCCAGAGAGTTGCATCCGGGCAGTCGGCATAATATAAACAGTTACTCATCGATACAGTTTTATTACATGCATTGTTGGAGATATTCAGCAATTTCAGAATCAAATAAATTGATGTAGCCTACCGTAAAAGAACACCCAATATTAGATGTTCCACCCGAAAAATTATCTAAGTAGTAGAGAGGATTTTTTCTTTTTGTTGTTGTTGTATTTGACCACATAGGTAAAAAAAAGCACCATTTCTCTCTTAAGAGGGTTACAGCTTAATGTTAGATTTGTCGTAGAAGATAATTAGGGAAATGTTAAAGAAACATAGTTATTTGTCCATCGTTTCCATAAAGTATATTTATCAGCGTCCTTCCGTTTTATACCATTTTAGCCTAGGACACAAAGAATCAGGTATTTTACACATCCACAGAGAAATAGTAAACCTCAAAATCGTGGTCTTCTCGAACGGAGTGATCTTTTTTAAAGTATTCAATAAAGATAATAAATTCCTGAATGCTGTATTCGTCTTGCAAACCAAGATATTGTGCAGAATTGAATTGGTTGTTACAATAAATTTACATTTTTTATAGTCTGCGTGAGCATACAATGGCAAAAGTACTTCAGTTAGGGAGCGTTCAGGTGACATAATGCAGTATACACTTTACATAATGTAAAGTCTGTAAAACTTTTTTAATGAAAGAGTTTTCAAATAGGTTTATATATATATATATATATATATATATATATATATATATATATATATATATATATATATATATATATATATATATATGTATATATATATATATATATATTATCACGATATTAGTTAAGGGATTTAATAAATGAGACCTGTCACTCATATTCAGGCAAATTTGTTAAGAATTCGCTACAGTTTTCTAGTGTAACCTTCGACATAAATTCGTCATCTATAAGTATTTATCAGCAATTAACAAAAATCGTATTCCTTAAAAAAAAATATAAAATTTAGAATTGCTTTAACTTTAACAGCTGTTATCCGATACTATTTTTTCAGCTAGATACAGTAATCTATTGTAAACTTTTTAATGCAGAAATTACACAGAAATATGCAATATTTGCATAAACGAATTCACAGTAAATGGGTTAAGATCATTGTGAAAGTATAAACTAAGCTAATGTGACCCCCCCTCCCCGTTTGGGTTTCATTTTCAACGGAAGCTTCATACTTCCAAAACCCACACAGATTGCACAGTATCGCAGACAGTTTCATATTAATGTTTGCTTGCTACGTTATGGGTTTACCTCACATAACACTCAGCCTTCATTGCCCTGTTCATGTTCCATCTGGCGATGTTTTCATCGACTCTGGTCCCGCAATTCCGTTAAAATCATAAATGAAACATGTATAGGCATGGATGTCATTTGATGTTTTATACGAAGGATCGTGTTGATAACATGCATCATCGACGAGGTTTATAGGTTCTCGGGATTTGGTCGATTATTAGAAACAAATTTTATATCTAACCGTGTCCCTGGACATTAAGTCTATTTGTTGATATGCTTTTCACCACGATATTTGATCCACGGTGTTCAGGGTTGCTTCGCCAATACAGCAGTAATATCACCGCCCACGTGTTATACACCTACGTTGATTATTGGCCAGTCTGGATCCCGAACAACACACCTGTTTTTTAATCAGATTATTGGATCGTTACCGTGGAATCGCATGTACGTGACTACGCCCTCGGCGGACGATCAATCCTGCTGTGAAGTAATCTAGGATTTCACGGAAGCGCCTGCGTAGTCAAAGATGTCTTCGTTGTCCACCATTAATATCTTTCCCACAATCGATGAAGCCCCTGGCTGCCTTGACCTGAGCGTGAATACTTTTGTCATATAACACCAATACTTCCCCGCGAGAACATTTTCCCCGAGGGCGACACCAAAACACATGATGTGTGTAGCACAGCTATACACTCACGTACCTAAAGTGACCAGAGACAACTGCAACATATCAATGATGTTTCGTGGCATTGTTGCATGGCATATACATCCATTCATTGGACCTGGTGTCACCGACGGTTCGTGGGATGAGTTTCGGAATATGTTTGCGAATGTCACCCTGGACCCATATAGTTTAAATCACTATTGACTGGACCAGAGCCTCTGAGGGAAATTAGCGCGGCGGGTTTGACAAAACAGTTTAACAACCATGATAAACATATCATGCCTACAATAGAATAAAAAGACTGCGATGTCAGAGCAGAGTATTCTGCCCAGTGCCACAAATCTGCATAGGATCGAATGAATTTCTTCGCGGTTACATAGATACCCCTGAACTGAAAGGGAAGGTCACACAGTATTCTGCGAACAAATGTCAGCTGCGCTTATCAAACCCAAGTGTAGAAATGAATGTTTTCACTCCCAATTAAGACAAATGCTGGACTGACCCAAGTAGGCATTTAGAGAGTTTATGGAAAGTCGCAAGCGAGGGATAATGATAATGCATGAATTCTTTTGCTAAAGGGCATAAAGAATTTACACTTGGGAACTTTAAAAAGCTGAATAATTATGGAAAAGATTTAAGGAAAAGTATTATAAACAAGAACAGATATCGTCTCGTCTACCTGTGCATCGCATTGGAGGACCCTTACCAGCACATATCCAAACGATTTTTCAAGAAACCGAAACTGAACCAGGACCATCATACGATCCTCCAGTGGTACAACTCTAGACAATCCAACAAATGTTATCGGGAGAAAAGGAAAATAAATGAATGTGCAGAAAAAGGCGAAAAGCAAACATAACACCAACAATTAACAACCTACCTAAACTCCAATCCGAACCTGCTCGACAAGAAAACTTAGATATGTTTTGAGAAGTAGCAAAATTGCACAACAGGCGAGAAGCGAAAGAGAAACAAAAGAAACAGACAGATTTGGTGGACTCTGTGACCGATGCAAACTTGCGGACCGGTTGGAAACACTCGTGGGGTCAATTCGACAACGACGCACCAGAAATCATCAATGATGCTGGATCCGTTTGCCAGCGAGTGATCACAAATAACCAAAGCAGCTTGCGAGAATCAAGAGCGCAATACGAAATGTGCATCCTTTGATAAAATTTCATTTACTCGCGATGACACAGTCATTCAAACATTACTGTGTTGTCTTTATGCGGGATGATTTTGCATCTGTGATTCCCAACACACGGGAAACTGGCAGCATTATCCTGGAATTGATAATAGGAAAAGGAAGGCATACATAGCAACACCTCGACATCTTGCTGGAAGTCGATGATTATTGAACCCGACTCCTCGACAACAACCACTATTTTATTCACCACTGCCGTTGCAAAATGGGATGAACGGCCCAATAGTTAGATATTTTTTTTGCTCAAGCACTGTGTGGACTTGAGCGTTCACTAGCACCAAGTGTACTTCTTGATTTGATATTCTAACTTTAGAAACCACGTTTGACAGTAGCACAAAATCCCTTTAAACATTTATGAACACTCAAGCACCCGATGACGCGGCTCTGATGTGGATCTGATCTGGTTTACCACTAAAGTGTATCTGACTGAGTTTACCGGCTCTGTTGTTGTTCACGCTGACCAGGTAGAGCATTTGTTTTTCTAAGATCAAACAGGGAAAGCTATGTCAACATTCAATATGTTTGTTAGGAGCTGCGAGGCGCCGTCGCAAACATCGGGCAGACATTTTAGACTCTGCTTTGTATTTTCTTTTTATTTCAGACCACGGAAGCACAAGGCCACTCTTCTACTATCACACTTTCCCTTTATAGTAACTTCATTTACAAAATACATAGGACTGCTGACCATAGAAGGGGAGGGAAATATAATAAGAAATGATCGAATTGTTTTTCCTGACATGGATGGCTTCCGGACCGTATTTACTTATCGTATTGGTTTATTATTGTGGATGGAGTCAATTTATAGCTTTGATACACTGCCAGCCTGGTATACGATTAATAATGCGCCAGGAATCCAACAACGGTCTTCCAAAATCTTTCATATAAGCGACGCCGATATCATTTATAGCTAGAGACAAACATTCATTTTGAAGCGTTCTACATTTAACCGCTGGGTACTTAACCGTCTTTGGCGTTTAAGTTTCAGATTTATTATTAAACATAAGCGATGGATTCTAACAGTGGTAATGAGATTGCGGAATTTGGGGTTTTGTACTGGCCGACATCGTTAGCTAGCAGTGAGAGAAATTTCGTTCCACATATTGATAAATATTTGCGTTGGAATTTGTTAACAAACCCAGGTATTCACTACACAGAAATATAGTCTTGATAAATATATTGCCAGACATCGACATATGTGACTAACCTGATGTACCAATAACCAACTCGAACGCAGCTTGGGTTCATAGCGTTAGCACGCGAAAACGCCAGGTCGATGAAAGGGATGTCACCGACAAATTCACCCGGTTGCATTCCCCGCTGATTATCTTAAAACAACATTGATTCAGGTTCTTCAAGGACACACTTGTCTGTGTAACTGTTCAATGAACGAAACGAGACCGATCGTTGCAGACACCATTTGATGGCGCAAGCAAGAAAGTTATAAGTGTGCGTGTTTGTGTTGTTGGCAATTTATACTTAAAGAAAAAAAATACGGATTCTGAACAATTCCATATAGTAACAGATATGCCGTCAAAGTAAACAATCGCAACACTTCTTCGATATTAGAATGCATCAAATGTGAACGCATTGTTGTATTTTTGCGGGACTACTATCACATCGTGCGGGAGGTTAACATTGGAATAAAATAATTTTAAGAGCTCACATGAATGAAGTAAGTGTGTATAACATCAAGTTTTGTGACAGACGAAAACAAGGAAGTCGATGTGTCAATCACACTCTTGATTCCAATTATGAAACCAAATAGTTCGAAGTCTTAAATAGTTCAAAATATTGAGTTTTAATCCATTAGTAAATATGCGTCTAGTAAACGTGTGGCATTGTCATAGGTAAAACTGACCCATTGCTAAGCCAGTTGTTTAACCAACACCTGGATTTGAGATTTGTCCCTGGGACTTTAAACAATACCATATTTTGGGCACTAAGACTCACTGTATGATTGGCTTTGCTTTGTTAAAATATGATTTTGTAATATAAATGAAATTGGCTATGTTGTGATGCCCTTTACGTGTCATCCAACGTTGATTTCTTCTTCATCTTACCTACAATGGCATCGAAGATGACGAGATAAGTTTGCAAGAGTCAGACCCGATCCTGTCGTCTTCGCAATGCATGCCCTGTGCAAGCAAAACGTGTTCTCCTAGACGATTTTGGACTAAAGAATAAAGCATCGGCACTCTTTTTAGCACCACACGATGTCATGTTGAGAACGAGCGAACAAGAGTTGTTTGTGTCCAATCAAAGTTTGACAAAGTCAGTCTTGCCTGAACGGCAATCCGCACATTAAAGGCAAGGCGAAAACCCGTTGCCTACCAACTTTGTCGATCTTGCTCTTGAATGACCCTACGTGATGATGGGTTGTAGTGTAAACATTCACACACGATCTAAAAGGTGGGCCTCGTCTCGTCTACCAAGACTTTTCGAGCAGAGTAAAGTGTTACGTTTGTTACTTCAAATCATTAGCAATACACAACTTTTGATATGTTTGGCGTTCACAAGAAATGGTTATCTTGTGAAAAAAAATTGTGATTGTTAATGCGATCATGTCTCTTCATGAAATGGTATTAAAGTTACCAGTGTGAGTTCCCAAGTTAACGAAGTCCAAAAATTACTGTCACCCCCCCCCCACACACACACACAAGTGCATGTGTTCTCTGCGTTTCAGACTTTGAACATGCTCTTCTAATGTATCCATGAAAACATCTTTAGGATCAATACTCCAAAGCCTTCCTCCATCAGTCCCTTTATAGCATAAATATACCATGGGTTATCCATGCTATATCATGTTAGGGTCATGTTAAGAGTGAGAGTCTTTAGATACCGTCTGAGACGACCAAGTGAATGTAGTGACAGTTTGGATGCAATTGCGCAATTTCTTCATGGGCAGAATGTTTATGGCGTTTCTCTCAATATCTTAAACACTGTACTTTGTCCCCCTCTTCCATTCAATTTACTTACAAAATAACAATAGCCAAGGAAAATACTAATTTTCCGTAACAGGGTGGAAGTGATTCTGGAACGTTTTTACTTTAGCTTCTTGTGTGAAGTAGGGGTTGTAACAGAGATGATGATGATGCTCAGGATGACTTCTAGACTGTGGCACTGTGACCAAGTTACTTTTAGGACTGGGCAAGATCATGCATCGATTTTGTTGTACAGAACAACATCACATTCATCTTTTCTCAGTACCCAAAGCATGTTTGAGAGGAAGGGGTTGTCCTTTTTAAGTCCATGTATGGGGTCAAAACGATATTGTTAAAGTCTCGCCTTTATACTCTGTGATAGCCGGAAACTACAGTGCTGAATTGGAACTCCGCCGCTTTACTCACAATTTGGTGACCTGAGCGAAGAGATGTAGATCATACTATCAAGCTTTGTTAACATCCAGTGGTCATTGTCGGTCACCCCTTCAAAGTATTCTAGAACCAGATTAATAATCAGTGATTGTCGCTTTCTCTGTTTATACATCGTGTGCATAGTGCCTTCGGTGTGCTTCCTTCTTTTGTTTTTATGTATAATATATTGTTCCATGTGTGTTAATGTATTTGTAATTCTACTCTATTCCACATCCCTCCCTTTATGAGTATAATTGTACAATAGAGTATGTATCTATAAAAACTAAAATAGACCTTATTCTCTCTCTCTCTCTCTCTCTCTCTCTCTCTCTCTCTCTCTCTGTGTATTGGTGTATATATGTGTGTATGTATGGATGGATAGATGGATGGATGGATGGATAATAGACTACAAACCGTTGGCCTTCTGGTCTCTTTGTTCATTTGGTCGATAGAATAAGTGTGTCAATTTTTTTTTTAAAAATTCATGTTTTTCCTAGCCAATGTGCCTCTGTTGGTTGGTTAGAATATAGGTGTGTCGTTGTTTTTCCAGCCCGAAGATATCTGCCAGCCTTTTGTGAATCTTAAACCAGTATGACATATAGTTCCATCCATCATGTTATAATTGTGTGAAAGTCTCTAGAGTGCCGCCCCACCCGTTATGCCCGTCCAAATGGCTCAACCAGATGTCCCAAAACTACCTTCGTAAATTACTGACAAACTTGTGGACTGTATTAATTAACAACATCTTTGGGTCTGCTTTAATATTAATACTTTTGGCAACTCTGATGAAACAAAGGAAATTTTTAGCAGTCATAATAACAGAGTGTACGTCTTTGTTTCAAATACTGCTTAATATATTTTTTTAAAAACACATTTGCAAAGATATTAACAACTTAAATAAAAAGAAAATAAGGCATACGCAAAAATAGTCGTCAGTGCTACTAAATGAGAAATATTTTAATTTATAAGATGCAAACCATGTCAAGATTAAATTAGTACTGTGAAAAACAGAAATACTTTAAAGATGTTGTATTTACATGTCTCATGAAGTTTTTATTTAGCGGAAACAAGACTTGTCTTGCACGATCTTGCCATATCATAGCCGGAGAAATCGATAACAGACGATACCGCAAGTGGAAGTGGACTAAATATGCCATAGATATCTAGTGCATTTAGTTTGCACGTGCTCATTTGCTCTATATTACTATTTATTGCGCTCCAATTGCAGTATCATATATTTCTATAGAAATAGAATCAGCACATTTATGGAATTTCTTACACACTCCATCTAACCCAAGAGTGTTGTTATTCGATCGATATGACAGTGGTTTCCACTTTAAATATTCTGTAATTGGATTATCCAAAACGAAGATAGAACATTAATAACTTAAGTTAAATTAGGTTACTCACTTCTATTTGTATCAGCCGAGTTTAGATCTTTCAAATATTCATACAAATCATTTGCATGAGTTTGTAAGTTATGAGTATTCTTATATACAGAATTAATGAGATTCCAAAGTATTTTAATGTTTTGTAAAACTCGTGTGCCTTATTTTGTCTTGCATAGTCCTTTTAAATTGGTTTCGGTAACATCGATGAGTGGATTTCTAACTTTTATATCTTCTTTCACTTGATTGAAGTTTTGTTCATTTTTGTTCAAAAAATATATTTTCTTGATATGCGTCACCTCTTTTGGCCGACGTAGATTCAGTTTCAAACCAAAGTGTACCATTCGCATTTATTTTTGGAATGCTCTTTATTGCAAAGCTTTCAGCGAAATAGTTAAAATATTTTCTGCGACTTGGTTTATTTCCATTTTATTTACTTGTTGCTCTGCTTCAAAATGTCTTTGACATATTTTTTTTTTTTTTTTTTTTAATATTGTGGATAAGAAATTTGTTCCTTTTGAGTATGATATCTTTGTTTACTTGTATTTGACTTCGTAGTCTGTATATTGTCTGAATAGAGTGCTAATACAAAAGGTTACAGAAGGATGGATATCTGATAGCAGCCCTTGCACATCTTCCTCTTCACATTTTGACGCACAGTCTTTCAAAAGTACCAACTATATGTATGTCAGATCTGAAGAGTGGTTTATCTTTCCCATTTGTATAGATTGGGCTGAAAAGGAGATGTTAAGGACTGCTGCAAACAAAGCTGACGTAAATGTTTCTTTGTACAATTTGTAATCTTAAACTAAGTGACCTGTTTTATAAAGAGTGTGTCAGTCAGCTTTAAGTTACTTTATGTTACTATTCCTCAACAACTGTTGTGAGAGACTACTGCTTAAATAATGTTTTGAAACATGTAAGGTAAAACACTAATGAAAACAAAGAACTGCCACTACTGTGCCAATATGTTCTTATATTTCAAAAACCAATGGTACTGTTAAGCAGAGATATTAACTTTGTGTTTTATAAAAAGGCATTTTACAACAAGCAAAATCCCAATAAAAAAATGAGGGGATGTTTTGCTGTTTTTACTAGACAGACTATTCTCTACTGAGCTACTTTTAAACATTCTCTTGCAAGCTAGATGCTATATTGTACATTTTTAAAAGAATAATTACTTAGGAAGTGGTTGAAAAGATGATATTAGCAACATATGCATACTTTAAAAAGATACGTATCACCAATATCACCGTGCAATAAAAAAGGCTTGCACTACTTACCCCTTTTAGATTAAATTATCTGGACTGCGATTACTTGCACATGCGTTCGAAGAAATATTCTTTCTTATATTCCTTCGCTTGTTTTTCAAACGAGTAATAAAGTGATAGAAAATATTAGGTTACGTAAGTTTCATTAATAAAATGTATGCTAAACCTTAATCATATCTCAGTCTTCTGACGTAATCAAGTTCAGGAATCGACTAATTAGCATGTTTTATGATATACTTAGTATAGAGTTTTAATGTATGTAAATAATATTAACATATCTTCTCAATAGTTATTTTGGACACAAATCTTTTTAAATGCTGATTGATTAACATTAAACGGTTACGATGCACTGTAACCTCGAAACCAAATACTATGCATCTCTTATATCATTATATAACCCATCATATTTCTCTATATACCAGCTTCCGGCATTAAATAACTTTTGTATCATTAGATAACCTATCATTTCTCTGTATGTCAGTATCCGTCATTATTGAGACGGTTTTATTGTTAATTTATTGACTTTCCTCAGGCTGAAAGTTTTGTGCGCCCTCGTTTCATTAGAAACAATGTTGCAGGTTTACATGATACACTTCATTACGATTATGCCGTGAACACAGACGTAGTATTTAATACAACCAAACTAGGAATACTAGACCTTACCAATCATATGGGTATATTTGACAATGATAGCTTAGGTTTAAAGTTAGAAGAGATACATTTTTGTATTGCAAAGAGGATCGGAACCCTCAAACGTAATCAGAAATTAGCATTAATACAAAAGAGAAGTTTTTAGGGTCATTTCCTTTTCGTTAAGGGTGACAATGATAGATATATTTGCACTTTACGTTTACCTTGAAAATAAAATATATCTGAGTTTAGTCTACTGAGCCTTGCGACTGTTACTGAAGACTTTGAGAAAAATCATAGTTGTTATTTTTAAAGTCACTTCTAACAAATATCTAAAAGATTCATCTCTTGCAAGTGTCTTAAATCTCTTAATGTCCCATATTTATCATCGTCAAGAAGATTTTACTCCAAAACAGCGAATTATGTTGATAAAGTTACGTTTAATCAAACAGGCAAACCTTGTGAAATGCAAACATTACCAGTGATGTTGGTACGCATTAATGCTTGTATTGAGAAACATTGAAGGGAAGCGGAAGGGTAAAACATAGCAAAAGGTATGTTACTACAGAGACTGAACAATGAAATGGGTGTGGCAAATTAGCAAATGTATTGGAACGTACAAAGGAAACTGAGAGGCAGATAGGCTGGCAGTGTGATACTCAGTAATTGTTAACAGATGAAATAAACTTTAAACAAGCTCAAAAATCAAACTTTGAAATTTATTCTCACTTTTACGTGAAAGATATTTTGGATACAGTTAATGTATGCACGAGAGACCATATAAACACACAAATAAATAAACACACACACACACGTATATATATATATAAAATATTTTCTTAGAATATATATATATATATATATATATATACATATATATATATATATATATATATATATATATATATATATACTCTTTCTTCTAACTATATATATATATATATTTGCAGTGAGGCTTCTGTGTGGAGTTATGTAAGCGAACACTTTAATCAAACTCAATTGATAGGTCTATTTTCTTTCGTTTTATTCCAGAGACTAATGGTGTGGAACACACCAATATCAGATTGTGCTTTTGTGGACAACCTGAGTGAAGACATAAACACAAACAAACACACAAAACAGATTGTTAAGAAAGACAAAAAGAATTGTTTTAATTTAAAATTAAAAGGGAAATTTTATTTATATGTCGGCCATTTTTATATTTTATATCTTATTTTAGTCGCACAAATATTTCAAGTACGAAGATTGTTGTATGCAATACTATGCAATCTAATCTAGAGCCAATTGGTGGTAGAAACTATTCTAACCATCACATTTATTGAACTCTTCCTGGTGTTACGAGTCTAGGCTCTTACAAAAAGCAACAGAAAAGAGTGAAGACAACAAGCTTTTGTAAAATATAACAAATAATTTATTTCCCTAGAATACCAAGTGAAAAATGAAGAAACAAAACTTACGATTTTACGAATCAAATCCAAAAATAATCCAAGAATTAAAAAATAGAAGTCCTAGTAATAAAAAGTCCTGAATAAAACTGAGATCGGATCCCGATGAAATCCAAAATGGAAGGCGATGACGTCTGTTGTAGTGCGCGAAGTGCTGTTATGTCAAAAGTTTCTTGTTGAATCAAAGAAAATATTATTCCAGTTTTAAATTCCGTATAAATTTCAGTGAATATCTTTGTTCAACAATTTTGTAGGAGCACTTATGTATTTCCAGGGAAAACACTCACTTGAAATTCAATAAAATAAAATTTGAACTCAAACTGGTCACAATATAACAACTTAACATGTCAATTATTTGGAGCCCGACTGCCAATCTTCTATAAAGACAACAGTTATACACTAATTTAAGACGCAAAACAGATTCCCGGATGAGGGCCAGTCTTCTAGAAAAATTAGAAGTTTGTAACAATAAACACATATTTCATATCACGTACTCCAGGTATGGCTTTGATTTAATGATTCTTACTCTGAGAAAGAATAAAAAAAAGTTGTTTACCAAAACTGTCACTGGTTTTGAATCAAGGTCAGAAGCTAGATACAGTGTTTCTGCTATTATTAGGTGTAAATCAGTGAAAAACCATTCAGGTCAAGCAGAACTAAACTGAATTTTTGGACAATGTTAAATCTAGTAAACAAAGTTACAGTACAATAGCATGTAATGGAATAAAACAAATGTAAAACTAACAAACAAATAATTAAATTAAATATACATAACACTTCCCCCATAAAAGAATAAGAAAGATTTATATAACAAAGCTTTCTTTTTACCATAGGTCAATTATACATGAGGTTTACAAAAACAAATAAAATAAGAAGAAATCTTATGAATGATACAAAGTATACACGAAATAATATATTTCTATACACGGAAAAGTGCATCTGCTATTAAATTTTTTTTTCCAATAATGTACCTGATGTCAATATTACATTTCTGTAACAACAAACTCCACCTTAATAATCTCTGATTTTTGTTTTTCATCTTGCCGATGAAAGTAAGGGGGTTGTGATCACTGAACACAATAATCGGTGAAGGAGCTGAACAAATGTAAATTTCAAAATGTTGTAATGCCAATATCAAAGCCAAACATTCCTTCTCGATTGTTGGATAATTTCTTTGGTGCTTATTTAATTTCTTAGAAAAATAACACACTGGATGATCCACACCATTTTTATCTTCTTGAATCAATACTGCTCCAACCTCAACATCACTTGCATCAACAAACAGTTTAAATGATTGACTGAAATTTGGAGCTGTAAGAACTGGTGCACTCTTTAATATGGCCTTAGACTTACCAAAAGCCTCCTGACATTTTTCAGTCCAATGAAACTTGGTTTTCTTGCTCAATAAATTTTTCAGGGGTTCAGCAATTATGGAAAAATCGGAACAAAATATCCGATAGTATCCAGCCATACCTAAAAATCGCATCAGTTGCTTTTTACTATTAGGCACAGGGAAGTCAGAGATAGCCTTGACCATCCATAGGTTTAACTTGTCTATGTCCCACAATATAATTACACAAGCACAGCAGAACTCACTTTTGGATAAATTAATTGTGAAGCTTGCATCAGTGAGTCTGTCAAAGAATTTCCGAATTGTTGCCAGATGTTCTTTCCAGGTGTCGTTGTCGATGATGTCATCATCGATGTAAGCATCACGATTATCTAGACCAGAGGTAATCATGTTCATTAAACGTTGAAAAGTATTAGGCGGACCTTTCATCCCAAACGGCATCACTTTGTATTGATAAAGTCACGAATGCCTAAATTTCCTTTGCCCTTTCTGTCAGTGGAATTTGCCAAAATCCTTTCAGAAGGTCAAATTTGGTGATATACTTTGCATTTCCAATTTTATCAATGCATTCATCGATTCTTCGAAATGGAAATGAATCTGTTTTAGTCACACTGTTCACTTTTCTATAATCAGTGCACATGCGGAAAGTTTTATCTGGTTTTGGAACAAATATACATGGTGAACTCCAGTCACTTTTACTAGGCTCTATGAAATCATTTTCCAGCAAATAATGAATTTCTTTTTTCAAGTATTCCTGTTTGAGAGGATTCATCCTATACGGGTGTTGTTTCACAGGTTGGAATTTACATTGATATAGAAACTCACATTCATAGAGTTGGATAACTGAAATTAGTGTTCCGTGTTTGAAACTGTAGACAAAAAAAGCACACCATACCTCCAGACCTGGCAAACAAATGAGAATGCAAGTTTATTAATGTTAAAAGCCATTGTGCTGAAGGAATATTTGACCCCGATGTCTTTCCATGGTTGTATGCCAGTTTTTGCAAGCAGTATTAGATAAAGGAAATTATGTATATTACTGAAAATATGTGTTTATATAAGATACGATTTTTATGGCGCTATAAATCTAAGACTGCCATAAAATAAATTTGTCGTTGGATAGTATGATTAGAGTTTGAACAAATGTCCAAACATTCTTAATATTGCCTAAAGTTCTAATGCAATGTACGTGTACTCATCTTGTTTTTTAATTATCATGCTACCCTGCTTGGTACCTTAAATTCAATAGAAAAGACCATATAAATAATATAGAAGGAAAAAGTCTTCAATTACCGTGTCTGTGTTAAAGGTTCCTGAGCGGAAGCGGTCCTCAGTTGTGACCTCGACAGTGATGGAAGCTGTGAGCCCATTGACTAGTTTTGATTTACTCGCAATTATAGTCAAATATGTTTTAGTTGCATTTTATGTGGGATGAACAGTCATGCTAAGGATCAAATAGATATTGACAGATGGGACCACTCTAATGGACCAATACCAACTCAAATTCAACTTGAATTCATTGCATTAGTACGCGAAAACGCCCACTCGTTGACTGCATCACTTGGCATGAAAACAAGCAGGGATTGTTGCTCAAACGATGATGTCAGATTCACCGACAAATCCACTCCAGTTGTATTCCTCGTTGATTATGTGAAACTAACAGTAATTCAGCAAAGAAGAGATAACCTCGACTGATATTCAACAACGACGAACTTATCACTGTAACAGTTCTTCGAAGAAAACGAAAATAATCGTTTCATACACCATTCAATGGCACAATCAATACTGTTTTATGTGAGATTGGTAATAGGCCCTCAGAAGGTACAAACGCAGAAAACTTAAATGTTCCCATGAACATATCTTCTATATTGTGGAATAATTTCTCTGGTGCTTATTTAATTTTTTAGAAAAATAACACACCGGATGATCTACACCAATTGTGTCTTCTTGAATCAATACTGCTCCAACCCCAACATCATTTGCAACTTGCACCAACAGACTGTTTACATGATTGACTAAAATTTGGAGCAGTAAGAACCGATACATTCTTAAGTATGACTTTAACTTATCAAATGCCTCCTGACATTTTTCACACCAATATGAAACTTGGCTTTCTTGCTCAATAAATTTGTCAGGAGTTCAACAATTATGAAAAAATTGGTACAAACTTTTCGAGAGTATCCAATCATACTAAAAAATCGCATCAGTTGCTTTTTACTGATAGGCACAGGGAATTCAGAGATAGCCTTGACCTTAGCATCTATAGGTTTAACTAGTTCTTATCCCACTATATGTCCTAGCAATGTTACACAAGCACAGCAAAACTCACCTTAGATAAATTAATTGTTAAATTTGCATCAGTGAGTCTGTCAAAGAATTTCCGAATTGTCACAAAATGAGCTTTCCAGGTGTCTTTGTAGATGTTGACATCATCGATGCAAGTATCACAATTATCTAGACTAGATGTAATCATGTTCATTAAACGTATATTGATAAAGTCCATCTGGAGTCACGAATGCCTATATTTCCTTTGCCCTTTCCGTCAGTGGAATTTGGCAAAATCCTTTCAGAAGGTCAACTTTAGTGACATACTTTGCATTTCCAATTTTATCAATGCATTCATCAATTCTTGGTAATGGAAATGAATCTGTTTTATTCACACTGTTCACCTTTCTATAATCAGTGCACATGCAGAAAGTATTATCTGGTTTTGGAACAAAATGTATTGGATGAACTCCAGTCACTTTTACTAGGCTCTATGAAATCATCATTTTCCAGCAAATACTGAATTTCTTGTTTCAAACATTCGTGTTGGAGAGGGTTCATCCTGTACGGATGTTGTTTCGCAGGTTTGAAATTTACAATTTCAACCTCATGGTAGATTTTATTTGTTCTTGTAAGAACATCTGGAAATAAGTGCTCATATCTAGCAATAACTGTCTTAGTTCATTCTTTTCTTATTGCTGCAAATGTGAAAGTTTCTGGTCCAGTTTATTCATAATTTCTGAAATTCTAAATTTTGTTAGTCCAAAATCAATAGTGTCCGACTGCATTCCTTCGCTTAAATCCTCAGTGTGTGTGACAGATACAACTAAATTAATTGCATGATTAACCTGGCTATCTCTATCCATATACTGGTATTCCTTAATTTATTTTACATCCCAGGTGTACTATTATTGTAATTTAACTCATCCATTTTCGTCTTAACTTTGTAAGAGACATAATACCTAATCTGAAAAAAATTTTGAAGAATGAGCAAGAGAGGCTGAACTCTATCACCAGGCTCAAACGTTCTCTCCATTGTAGCTATGTCGTATCTTAATTTCACTTTGACTTGAATTGCTTGATGCCAAATTCAAGCATAACCGGCTGGAAAATTCCAGACATAAAATTTGACCCTTGATCAGATTGGACAGATATGGGAAGGCCAATTTGAGTGAAAACTTTTTCAAAGCTTTTACTATTGTTTTCGTTTAAATATTCCTCAAAGGAATTGCCTCTGGAAATCTTGTTGACGCACACATTATGGTCAACAATCGTTATCTGACTTGGTCTTAGGTAAGGGATCGACATAATCCACCATTATTCTGTTAATTGGTTCGTCCAGTGCAGGAATAGGTTGGAGATGAGCCTTAGGTATCTTCTGATTGGGTTTTTCTACCATTTGACTAGTATGACAAGAACTGCAGTATTTACAAACATCACATTTAATTTTTGGCCAATAGAAGAGATTCAAGATCTTGTGATAAGTCTTATTAATCCGTATTTGACCAACAAGAGGAGTTTCATGGGCCAGACTAAGAATTTCCTGTCTGTACGATTTTGGAACTAACGTTTGATAGTTCACTGACCGCTCGTCACCAGCAGGTACCTCGGGTGGTCTCCATTTTCTCATAAGAATCCCATTTTTAACGAAATAACAAACAGGTAATTCTGTGGCTTTTGTTTCACTAATAGCCCTTTGAAACAAACATGAGATCTCAGGATCTTTTTCTTGTTTGGCGACAAGTGATTGGCATTTGTCATCCTGATTAGAATAAACCGAATTAGTAGTTAAAGGAGGATCACTGTGATCAATACCCTTTGACTGATCCAAACGAGGAGTGAAAGTGACCTCATCGAAAGCCTGACCAATACATTATCTGCTAAAGAAATACTTTACCAATCAGTATCATTCTCAAGAGCTTTCTTTGCCATAGCTCTAGTAACTGCACAAGCTGGGTATCAATCAGGGAATTCATTTTCAATAGGATCGACTTTCTGATCTAAACAAGGCTTGTCAGTTACAAATGGATTAACCACAACCTTATCTCCAGCTAGGTCATTGCCTAGTAATAAATGAACGCCCTCAATGGGTAAAAACGACACTGTTCCGACTGTCATGGGTCCTGAGACTAAGTCTGATGACAAATTTTCACAATGGAGAGGAACATTAACAAAGCCACACTCTACTCCCTGAATAAGAACACTCTCATTAGAAGAAGACTTCTGGGAAAAATGCAAAGTACCTGATAATAAAAGACTCTGAGAAGCCCCAGTGTCCCTTAAAATTTTAATAACGATAGGATTGGTTGAATCACCCATGAGTGACATAGAACCAGTCGACATGAATACAATACATGACCGTGACCTTGATCTGTTAGAAATAAGAGTATTTGGAATAGATCTGTCTTGATTCTGTTGCTTATTTTTCAATTTGTAGCAATCAGAAAAAACTAGTCTTTCTTCTTGCAATAGGTAGACGTAGGAAGAGATAAGGACTTCTGATCAATCTTACCAGAAAACTGATTTCTAAACGTTGTGTCAGGCTGAGATTTGAATGGGCTCGTATTAGGATGAAATATTTTTTTACCAGACGACTGCTGAGTAGAAGACTTACAAAGGAATACTCGTCAGCAGTATGAGCAGCATTTTCTAACTTTCGACCTTATGCTCATCAAGATCAGTCTTAACGTCACTATGGACGCAATTCTTGAACTCTTCAACTAATATGCTTTGTCTGAAATTGTCGTAATCTTTATTAAC